>CAHIKZ030000263.1:1232500-1317500 GCA_903632075.3 Acanthosepion pharaonis | reverse complement strand
CGAGCTTGAAAGACGTCATTACGAACCATAAATGTAACCGTTTATTGTCACCTACCGTAGCGCAATGGGTAAAAATCATACTTTGCCGACAATTACTATTGTAATGAGTTCGATCAATAAGTACTGAACCTTGTGACTTTATTTAATAAAAATAAAGTTAAGCTTTATAAAGAATGTACACGTATACATGTGTGTATGTAAACACATGCACACCCATACATACGGATACACATAAGGGATGCTTCGAAAGAAATTCGCTTACTTGTTTCTATGGTAACTACAGTAAATGTAGACAGCAGCAGGATAACTTTGGATAGAGCATGTTTTCAGCTGCAAAATTCTATTATTTTATATTATGTACTTTCGAAGGATCTTCAATTCGGAGGTTGAGAGTCGAATGTGGCTTGTTTCACACATCACAGAAACACATTAGCTGTTTCTATTGACATACACTGGTTTTGGTAAACGTTCAGCAAGCTTTGTTTAATATCATTGAGTGGAATTCTTCCAGAATGGAGGTATTAAATGATACGCCTCTATTTCCTATGCCCTTTCATGTCAGACGCCATTTTGCCACACTTATATCTGTTACAAGACAAAAAATAATATTTATTAGGAATGTTAAACTATAATGCCATACGACCAACATCTTCTAAAATTGTGTTCCAACGTAATAGAATATTAGTGACTCTCGTGTGCGGTCTCGTAATTTCACTGTAAAAATTGATTAAGTGTAACATCAATCGACATCTTCTGTCTCCTTCTATCCTGTTCTTTTATTCTACTCTCTCGGTTTCTTTCAATCTCAGTAACCCCTTAGTGCCTTTTACTAACGTGCTTAGGGTAAAATGACTTTTACTAACGTGCTTATGGTAAAATGACTTTATAAAAACAGATAGATAGTATTGTGCTGGTAGGTATGTGCTTATCTATTTCAAATAAAAACGAAAACAAAGTTCGAACTTTTATACAATGTATTTACTATTGGATAACAATAGTTATAAACCATGACCAATGATTACTGATACATTGATAGTTCGATACGTGAAGAGGGGTGACCGCCATCTTGAAAATCCTTTTCTTATCTTTGTTTTCCTACTGAGTTTCTATAAAGGGACATAACTTAATTCCAATTTATAGAGCGAGGTAGATTCCTTGTTATGACGTCGGTCTTCATAGATTAGATAGATCTATCTGGTTCTGGTCTTCACAATGGTTTGAATCGAATCCTTTACTGAGTTTAGTTACAGATTTCAAAAGGTTTCTAAAATGTTCTCAACCCGACCCACTTCCAAAACATGACTAAATGAACCATTGCTAGAATTTATTTTAGAAATACTTCGTGGACCAAGAAATCATTTAACCATTTCAAATTTGCCTTGTTCATTCTCTATGAAATGTTTTATTTAATTTTATTTCCTGGAATTAGTTTATGGAAAAATTAATGTAAAAAAATTATTATTTGTATTTTTACCGAAATCAGTGTTCTGTTATTCTAATGAGAAAACGTCAACTACACACACACACACACACATATATATATATATATGTGTATGGTGGTTTCATTTTTATACATAGCTAAATATGAATATAGATTAGTAATGAAATAAATAAGAAACAAAAATTTATTATTGCATTTCAAGAATTTTATATCATTTTAATTTAAGAACGCTGTTTTTTATGTTAACGTAAATTATGAGAACAATTCCTCACCAACCCAAAAAAGAAATTATGTAAAGTATTTACAAACATATTTCTTGCCCTGGTTGCATTTAACAGTACTTGTTTTAATATATTATATATATATATATATATATATATATATATATATATATATATATATATACATTTGTATGGATATGAGTTTGTGACTCTAGAACTGAATGTGTTAGCACTTTCCGATAAGTACTGCGCATATAAAATAATTAAAATAATCTATACAGAATATATATATATATATATATATATATATATATATATATATATATATATATATATATATATATATATATATAAATAATAGGAAAAAAAACGTTCAGATTTATGATCCAGAGTACTTCAGCAATTGTTTTTATTTAAAAAAGTAGAGCATAATATTAAAATAATTATTATTTTTTTTGGGGGAGACATTTATAAAAAACTAATTATATATATATATATATATATATATATATATATATATATATATATATGTGTGTGTGTGTGTGTGTGTGTGAACATAGAAGTCAACACTTTCTGTTTCCTGCTAGATGCAATCTTCAGGCCTGACGATTGCATCTAGCATGAAACAGACTGTCGCCTCTAAGTGTTGACTTCTATGTTCACTTTTATATTTACACACGCTCTTTCTCTGATATTAAGCACTTCATCCCATAAATATAGCACGCCTAAGACTATATTTCTTCATATATATATATATATATATATATATATATATATATATATATATATATATATATATATATATATATATAATTTGGAGATTAAACAAAATCTCCGGATGAATATATATATATATCCCGGTTAGGTGGGTTAAAGTATAATAGATATTATATACTGAATACTGAGAAAAGTGGAATCCACAATTAAATAATAATCTTAAACACTTCTAAAATCTTTTAAATGCAACTTATGTATATTATTATATATGTCAAAATATGGTAATGCTTGAATTATTTATTCAATCACTAAACCATATACTTTATCTTTATTTGGTCATCAATTATCGATGAGCTGCCAACTGCATTAATATGTGGGTTTGTTTCTGTATTGGACATAGTTTTGGTAATCAATATGCGCGTCATGTCTTCGGAGAGTTAATTTTAAATGTCGTTCCAGATCAGCCAGCCTTTTCTAAATTTCTCAGCTTCCCCTCTCCGTGTTTTCTTATTCCCTTCCTCAAACTTGACCCCAATTGAGTTTGACACGAGTAACCTTAAAGGAAATCGGGAGAGACAGTTTGCTTAACAGGTCCATGTCCGAAGACCAAATCCAATTGTCTTTCCAGTGGGTTGGCACTGATTGGTTAACTGCGAATGAAATAGGGGAAAAGTCGACGGTAAGCGGAGTCGAGAATACCAGGTGAAAATTGGGCAAACGTATAGGGTTTAAGCGGGAAATTCAGTTAGACGCAAGGAAATATTTCTATCCTTGTCTTCAGCTTTTCTTTACCTAACCATAATATTTTTTTTACGATTTTTTTAAAATTTTGCACTCTGAAAAGAAAGTAATAAAACTGAATCTGTCTAAATTTCTGAAAGGAAACACTTTTACTATAATTCTGGACGAACATTGTCATCCTCATTTTTTTTATTACGGTGTTCTGGATAATCTATCTTTTGTCTTTATATTATAATTTTTCAAATATAGCTATCACACACAGACACACACACACTATATATATATATATATATATATATATATATATATATATACATATATATATATTATAAGTTAATTGATTGAAAATATTTTTCGCTACACAGTAATATTTCAAAGATGGAAGCTATACACTTTAAATTTAATTATATAATTAAATTAAAGCATTAGTTCCGTTTCATCTTTTAAGGGAAACAAATAAGTTATTGCAATATTCGCTTGAAGATGAAACGGAACTAATGCTTTTTAATTTAATTATATAATGAAAATTAAAGTTTTTAGCTTCCATTTTTGAAACATGGTTATTACTGTGTAGCGAAAACACCATATTTTCAATCAGTTAATTTAATATATATATATATATATATATATATATATATATATATATATATATATATATGGGTAAAAGGTTATAAAAGAGAGAAACAGCAAACTTTTCTGGTTATAATGTGGATTTCTTTTATTGTATATACTATATATTATTCTTCATATTTCTACTACACGAGTTTCCTGTCTCATGACCTTCTTCAGGCAAATAAAAGGAATCAATATTAAAAGGAATAAATTCTGTTCTTTTAATGTTTCTTTGTTCGTTTTCTGTATTTGTAGTGAACATTCATTTCTGCACTGTTATCAAAAGTTTCTGCCTAAGTGGTAATAAAATCATTAGATTTGATCTGAATAGTGGTTTATGATAGATGTGTTGATGAGAGATGTTTTCATATACCTACATTACACTTGAGATTATCAAATCTATTTCCATTTTTGTGTACCGCCTGTGTCCCTGTTAGCTTGCGTATGTATAAGTATATTACATCCCCATATATACATACTGTCTTATAAAAAGGAATCAGCATGCGCATATATATATATATATATATATATATATATATATATAAACACTTTTACCAACAGTCCAGAAATGAGATCAAGGCTCACTGCAAATACAGAAAACGAACAATGAAACATTAAAAAAAACATAAGGAAAATTTATTTCTTTAAAAATTGATTCCATTTATTTGTCTGAAAAAGGTCAGGAGACCGGAAGCACGTGTAGCAGGAAATATGAAGCATAAAATATAATATATGCACTAAAACAAATCCACATTATAACGAAATACTTTTACGTTTTCTCTCATTATATATATATATATATATATATATATATATATAAAAGAAATTTACTGATATTTTACATTGAGCACTGGTTTTCGTACGCTATAGAATATTTACATGTAATTATATATGATTTTTTCTTGTATACCTATATATATTTACCCATTCGTTTATATATATATATATATATATATATATATATATATATATATATATATATATATATATGATTGTGAACATTGAAGTCAACACTCAGAAGCGACAGGCTGTTTCATGCTAGGCGCAGTCGTCAAGCGGCCTGACGATTGCGCCTAGCATGAAACAGCCTGTCGCCTCTTTGTGTTGACTTCAATGTTCACTTTTCTATTTATACTTATATACGCCCTATCTCTGATTTTGAGCACTTTATCCCATGAATATAACACACCTTAATACTATATATATATATATATATATATATTATATTTTTGCACGCTATACAACTAACTTAATGTCAAAATCTGCTTGCGTTCTCTGCACCAAGGAATAAAACACACATGCCTGCATCACATTATTAGATAGCTAAAGAGAGGGAGACTGAGAGAAAGAAAGAGAGAGAGCGTCGAACAAAAATAGATAGATATATAGATAGAAACAACGTTAGAAAGATAGGGCCAGACTGTAATAGATAGATAGATAGATAGATAGATAGATAGATAGATAGATATCCCTCAGCTATAGTCGAAATAGTAGGGTAGAATGAATTCTTCAGCTTTGATTGCCAAGTAATCTAAGGGAAGTTCAACTCTGATTTTAAATGTAACTACGGTTAAAACTCCCAGCAGCCATCTTGATCACTGTGGTTACTGGATTATGTAATTTGATGGTTAGAGAATCGTGTTCATGTTGCATATGCCTCTACCTTTCCAATCCCTCTCGAGTAAAGGTCCTTTCTGACAAAAAAAAGCCAAGCAATGGCTAATATAAGAAAGGTTTTATACTTGAAAGTGAGTCGTCATCCATTGCATATGTTATTTTTAAATATATTTAAAGAGAAATGCAAAAACTAAAGGAACTTACTGATAAGTCCAAAATACAACTGTCTGTTACATCCAGGGGGGTTAACCTCTAGATCTTTTTTTTAATAAAGAAATTAATAGGTGAAATATGGAGCATCTGGAGGCAACACTAAGATTTTGCGACGACCTCTAGTGAACGAAAGAAAAAACCGACGCTTGCTGATGTCTGCTTGTGGGTGAATTATTCGTAGGAAAAAAAAATAAGAAGTAATGTCGTGATAAAGTCGTTTAGAGCAATATGATACCATTAATGAAATGGTTGGAAACGATGATGACATTCCCTTTCATCATAATAATCGATTCAATCATGTGAATGTCTGATTCCTTTCTACGTAATAGAGAAAGCAATGGGGATTTTGCAGATTTTGAAATAACAGTAAAACGTTTTGTTGAATTTATTACTTTCTAATTTTGTTATTTTCAGCTTTTTACATTCAGAACAATATACGGATATTGAAATTATCAGAGTGAATTTTGTTGAAATATACTGTGTTACGTGTTGATAATTGTAACAAAGGAAAAAAATGATTTACCACAACACAGAGCTAAATCACAAACAAATATTTAATTTACTAAAACAGAACATAAAATATATACAGGATAAACAAATGTGGCCTACAAAACAGAAAACACAGAGTTACTGGCGAAGTGTTACGAGGGAGAAGGAAAGGGAGTCAAATATCTTTATCACTTTTTAGGGCTAGTGAAGTAATCTAAGTGCTATATTTGGAAATCCACTAAGGTGTGTAAATAAATATTAATTTTTAGTTCGGTCAATGAAAATTAGTCAAAATTCCATTTACCAAATTTGTTCCATGAAATTCTCTTTTGGGTTTTGGTTGATCGGCAACTTTTTATAGAGATTCTTTCGGCTGGATATAAAAGTCCTTGAATCAAAAGCCGGAGTTGATACATGCAACAATTTCCTTTCACCAACTGACAACCCTTTTCCAAAATCCCTAAGTTGCATATTTCTAGATGTTTCTCGAATCCTCTAGATTTTTCTCGAATATACTAGAATGATCTAGAATCTTCGAAACATTCTATTTCTAATTTCTCTATTTTACAACTACTTAATGAATGAAAACTTTTTTGTAATAACAAGTAGAACTCAGTGGAATCCCTTATTATAGAAATGCATCCTCGTAACAACTGTAAGCATTTTGTTAATGTTTAGGCATTATTGCCGATTTTTTTTCAATTCCCCCAGAAGTACTTAAAAAGATCTGTATTTATTGAAATTTAGGGAAGGGCTTCAAGTTGCCGTTAAACGCTGTAGGCAGTCTGTTTCACAAGTGGTCTTGGTCAGTTTCAAAGGTTAAGTAGGCTACTTAAGAGTGGACATTTCTTATTTCGATTATTCAGTCAGTAAAATTTTGGACATCGACCGATACGATGGGCCACTTGCCAACAATTCGCAAATCACGAATGAATTAGTTATATATGTATATAAATGCAAAGTTGCGAATTCCTGTAGCATCTATGTTTATTAGTACGAGTACTGACGAACAGTTTTCAAATGTAGGTGTTTTTTACACTCTACAGGCAGGAAACCAACTTACCTTATATAGACATATTTAGTAAACATTATACATATATATATTAAACATTTCTTGTTAAATTAATCCGATATGATCTATTTTATTTTTACTGTATTTTGCTAATTTTTTTAATATGTTATTGTAGATTTTAATCAAATTTATCGATAAGTTGTTCTACATCTAAATAAAACGTTTCCGAAGTTTGTTTTTGATTCAGTACTTTCAACCAGTCATTATGAAGAATTCAATATTTTTTGTATGGTACACAAGATTTTTTTGCATATATTCTCGTGTTTTAGAAACGCTACATTTCGAAATATACGTGTATATTATTAATAACGTTCTGTATATAATACTTTTACAAAGATTGATCGCCTCAGAAAAACAAGGTGTAAAATATTCTTATTTATTATTATTATTATTATTATTATTATTATTGTTGTTGTTGTTGTTGTTGTTGTAGAGTCCTTCTTCTAATGAGGTTATTGTGGACTCTTCTACTTACTATAAGATTAGTACAAAATGTAAGTGATATACACTGAACGCTGGTCAACCAACACACATTCCCAAGTCGTGTAACACACTTCCGTTGTATTTACTGTTCAATACACTATTGATCTGCAACCTCTTCTTTTGTTATTTCTTAACCAATTACTTGCTCACAACAATTATTAATAATAATAGATGCGAATTTTAAATATATATACACAATTTTAAAATGCAGTCTCCTATGGTATGATATTTTTCATGTGCTAAGATTTAATCTGGCTCAAGACCCAAGTAAATGCCTGATGATGAAGATTGTGTTGCATCACTGTTTTCATCAGTAATAGATTGCCTGAGTTTCTTAAAATCATGCTTTTAACTTGTGCTCAAACATCGAACGTTAAAAGAAAATATATATCAATATCAATTTTATCAGAGAATCATAAGGGCATATTTAGTAGACGCAAAGACTGCGTTGAGTTAATAGCTATCAGATTTATGCGTTGAAATGTTAGTACAGTGTATCCCGGATATAAGAGAGTTGTCGGGACCGGAGAAGAAGTCTCTTATATCCGGGTTTCTCTTATATCCGGGTTTGGTCTATTTTATATACATTAACACAGGCTCTAATTTGAGACCAGGGAAAATCTCTCTTATATCCGTGTTTCTCTTATACCCGGGTCTCTTATATCCGGGTTACACTGTATTCGAAACGAATGTCTTTACTTGTGCTCGAAACCCCAACTTTCTACATCGATATTAAATAAGCAGTGATATCAGCTGGTTGGCACAATCACGAAATATCGTGTTGATTAAGTTTTGATGATTTTGAAGAGGGAAGTTATTAATGTCAATATCACAGAAGAACTAATCTATTTTTTGCTTAAATTTTCTGATGTCTTCTGAAATTAATATCTTTTAGTGTAGCAGTTTCATACACAGTTCATTCTACGGTTCGCCAATTTCAGAATTGTCTGTCTATATTCAGGCTAGAACATCGTGGGGAGATGAGCATTTTATGTACCATGAGTTTGATAATAATAAAAAAAAAATAATGAGAAAATATTACTTGGATACAACGCAACATTTTCTTTTTTTTTTGTTTTTTTTGGCTTTAATTTCTTTGAGATCCGCTCCGTTTTCCGTTTTTGTGTTTTATACGTTTGAGAAAGAAAGGCGGGATGATCAAGTCTGTCAGAGAATGACGGTAGAAGAGGAAATATGGGAAATTCTCGAGAATGGACAAGAGGAATAAAAGCCATTGGAAACCAGTGTAACATTCATAGCGAAAGAAGATAATCTGGAATAGTTATGAGGGGTCAAGTGGAAGAACGTGTATGAAATATTCGTGGACAGGAGAGGTAAGGTGGATTTCTTTATAAGCGTTGATGAAAATGTGGAGAAGATACTAAGTGTGAATAGACAAATGAGAAGTAAGAAATTGAGCTACGTAAAGGGAATCAGACAGTTATGTGTCATGCGTGAGACACGCTTAGGCGATTATGTATCTTTCGATATATGACTGATTTTTTCACGCAGTAGGTTGCCATTTCTTTCTATAGTAGACCAATTACCACCCAAGACTATAGAACCCGATCTGTCCTGCTATTTACCCATAACTTCCGAGCAATGTTAAATCAATTATGTGCCATGCGTGATACATGCTTAGGTGATCATGTATCTTTTGATACATGACTGACGAGGCAGATATATTCCTGCAGTAGGTTGTCATTTCTTTCTCCGGTAGACCAGTTGTCATCCAAGGCTATAGAACCCGGTCTGTCCTGCTATTTACCCATAGCTTCCGAGCAATGTTAAGTCAGTTATGTGCCATGCGTCATACACGCTTAGGCGATCATGTATCTTTCAATACATGACTGACGAGACAGATATATTCCTGCAGTAGGTTGTCATTTCTTTCTCCGGTAGACCAGTTGTCATCCAAGGCTATAGAACCCGGTCTGTCCTGCTATTTACCCATAGCTTTCAGGCAATGTTACGTCAGTTATGTGCCATGCGTGATACATGCTTAGGCGATCATGTATCTTTCGATATATGACTAACGAGGCAGTTTTTTTTTCCCGCAGTAGGTTGCTCCTTCTTTATGAGGTAGACCAGTTGCTATCCAAGGCTATAGAACCCGGTCTGTCCTGCTATTTACCAATAGCTGGGGGAAGAAGAGGAGGGTTCCCAAGGGTATTCCAATTCCTAAATCCGAGCCGCTATCCATTACTCCACCGTGCCTCCTACGACCATATCACCTTGAACAAACTGATCTGCGAAGTTTCAATGAGTGAGATACAGATAAATATGAGTTATTATCAGTTGCATAAATTGACTACCGATTCATTTATCTAAATTAAAAAATCAGACACCAGAAAAGTGTGGATACATTTGTGGTGACATTAGACACAATAAATGATTATACGATCCAAATTTAAAGCCTAACCCGTTTTCAATGCTGATAAATATATGAAAATCTGTTGTCTGGTTTGCATTTACTAACCTTATGTATACAGGAAAAGAGAAAATGAGAGAGAGAGAGAGGAAGAAAAAGACAAGGAAAAATGGTTGGGAGAAAAAGAAAGAAAGAAGGAAGGAAAAAGAAAAGGCTAAACTAAAAACGGGCACATTTATAAGAGAAATGATGTGTACTCAAGGACAATTTGAAAAAGCATGTAATTTTCCCCAACAGATACAAATTTAACATTAGTTAGGTATATGTCATGCGTGATACACGCTTAGGCGACCATATATCTTCGATACGTGACTGACGATGCAGATGTTTCCCTCAATATGTTGCCATTTCTTTCTACGGTAGACCAATTTCCTTCCAATGCTATAGAAGCCGGTCTTTTCTGCTATTTACCCATAGCTGGGGGTGGGGGAGAAGAAGAGGATTCATAAATTTCCCAAGGGTATTAGCACGTAAGTGAATGTAATGGATTCGACTGGAATTCGAACTCGGCTCTCCGATTCCTCAATCCATGCCTAAATATGAGAATGGTAAAGCCAGCTATAATATGGGCTATTTGGGAGGAGTGAAGACGAAAGAATAATAAGTATTTCTAGAAGGATAGTAGGGTAGGGACTCTTTGTAGATCCATCTATTAATTTTGTCTTGGCTAAAGTAAAAATAAAAAAAGTCATACACTCTTAAGAACCCAGGAATAAAATGGAAATGTTCATTTCCAGCCAAGCAATCTTCCATAAAAAATGGTCAGTAGACCAAGATTTTCATCTTTTTTCCTTCACTGAGTACTGCTCAAAAGCATGCCACTTGGAATTTGCTCAGTGCTACCTTTTATGTGTGTCCAGTCCTGACTTACTTCTAATTATCGATCCCGCTGATATCGATATGCTGGATAAATAAAACCAAGATTTCTTTTGCCTGTCAGAAGAACTCTGTCGACGCCTTTTTGCATTCTCCGTCTTCTTGTAGTATTAGATTAATTCAAACCCCATTCTTGACATAACTCCAATGTGAGACGGCTAACAAAACAAACCTTCTTCAATATATGTTTTTAATCAATACAAACAAAATATATCAGATCTGGGATATGGGCTTTCATCAAAGCTTCTGTTTATCCTGGCTTGACTTTAAGTCATATATATGTTTGTGTGCGCGTGTGTGTGATAGAGAGAGGGAGAGTGTGTGTATGTAATAGATAGACAGTGTGTGATAGAGAGAAAGACAGAGAAGAGAAAGAGAAAATGAGTGTGTGTGGGTGTGGGTGTGGGTGTGTGGGTGTGTATGCGTGTGTGGGTGTGTATGTGTATGCGGGTGTGTAACTGAAGGAGAATGAAGTGGACGTTCTGTTTATCGCGGCTTGACAGATTTGTTTGTGTTATATTTTGAATTAATATATATGTGTATATAAGAGAGAGAGAAAGAGAGTGTGTGTGTAAGAGAGTGTGTGTATGTGAGAGAGAGAATATGTGTGTTTTGTGTGTGAGTAAGAGAGAGAGAGATAGTCTGTGTGTGTGTGATGCAGAGAATATTTGTCGATGAAAGATTGTGTGTGTATGAGAGAGAGAGTGTATGCGTGCGTATACGTGTGTGGGGGATAGTGAAAGAAAGAATGGGAATTTGTGTGTGTGTTTGTGTGCTTCTGTTGGAGAGATAAAGTGAATATATGTATGTATGCGTGTGTGTGCCTGTTTTGCGGGTGCAGGGTGAAGTTTACCAAACAAATGTGGTGAGATCGATCCTATTTACCTGCTTAAGACTACCGCCATATTAGATTCTAAATAGACATAAAGAACTGGACAGATGAAATATGTGTCACGTCATATTCTAAGTGGTCTGTCTGTCTGCCTTGTAAATGAGCGTTCAGATCTTAACTTTTAGTTTGATTACAACACGGGCGTTAGAAAACTCCTAACTCTATCGGTCTCCACCAAAGCCTAATTGTCAGCGATCATGTGTAACTATCTTAACTATATACATTTGAGTAGATTACCGACTTCATTTACCCGTTGTTTTCCATATCTCACCACACACTTAATATATATATGGTACTCAATAATAAATAAAGTCCATCATTTATTTTATACCAGTTTTCTTTCTCTTTATATATATATATATATATATATATATATATATATATATAGATAGATAGATAGATAGATAATATGAGAGGTCAATATCTATATATATATATATATATATATATATATATATATATATATATATAAAAAAGACATTTTAATGTTTATACATTCTTTTTATAGATACAAATATTTAAGTAAATGCTCTGTTTATAATAAATAGTATTAAACAACATTTACCGGCCTGAATGTCCGAGAAATTTTACGACATATAGGATACAGGTTCGATTCCTGTCGGAGGACGCATATTAAGATTGGTAAGAGCCGAGTTCGAATTCCAGTCAAATCCATTACATTCACTTACGTGCTAATACAATTGGGAAAGTTATGAATCCACTTCTTCTCTACCTAGCTATGGGCAAATAGCAGAACAGGTCGGGTTCTATAGCCTTGAATGGTACCTTGTCTACCGCAGAAAGAAATGGCAACCTACTGCGGGAAAAATTCTGCCTCGTCAGTCATGTATCGAAAGATACATGATCGCCTAAGCGTGTCTCATGCATGGTACTGACTCTCTCTAAGTTAACAAGTTCAATAACCATTGTGTTGTGAGTTGTCTTCGTTTACTTTTCAGTGATTCACTTCTTTGCTACAAATGTTTATTTTCTCTTTCTTCATTGCAAATATATACAACTTACAGGGAGTTTATACTCTTTGTACTCCTTAAAAGGTAAGACACTGTGAAGAATAGTTGTTTCAATTTTAAATAATATATTTCGAAAAACGGCACTCTTTTCTTCGTTATCAACAGTCTCTGTTGTCAGGAATGTTCCCGACAGGGAGATACCTTCTTCCTTTTCTCCTTTGTATACCTCTTCAATTGTTTGAAATTTCCTTGTGAGTCGGCCATATTTATGCATCTCTTTCGATCGCTGCTTCTCGGGAACAATGCCATTACAATTGATTGTAGAGTCAATGGCAAATAAGTCTCCCGCCATCTGTTGGAGCTTCTTCTTATGCTAAAAATCTCCAATCGATTTGTACGGAACGCCGACATCTGTTACTTTAAACAAGCTTGTTTAGTGACTGTCTTTGTTTGCTGTTATTCTAACCGACCAAATAAGCAGAAAAATATTGGATACATATCAAAGAACACGTAAGAGTCGATCGCTAACCCAAAGGAAAAACTCCTTATGCCATTTAGAGATCGATATTTTAATAATGACAGTAATAATAAGGCGTCCAGAAGCGTTGGATCGACTTCGAGATTGAAAACTATGAGTTCTTAAAAACACAGCACGTACATAAAACACTGACAAAATTCATTTGCATAGAAAAAGAAACACAGAGACAAAGTGAGATAAAGAAGGACGAACGTTGTAAAGGTAGAAAAAAAAAGTGAAATACAAAGAAAAGTGTGATAGAATATGAGGAAAACAGCAAAAGAAAAGCTGAGTGCTGACAAAAAGAATGTAAACAAAAAAGGTTACATTTCGAACAAACTGTGAATTAAATATTACAAGAGAATCCCGACAACACAATACGATGAGGAACACAAGTAAAAACTATTGATCAAGCCTCGTTTTCAATGTTTTCATCTTGATTTTTTTTATCCATTTGCTCAAACTTCTCAAGTAAATTGCTTGCTACTTTAAACTGATTCTTTTTTTCTTTTGGCTTTTGATTTGCCTCCAAGCATTCTTCTTCCCATAATGTCTCCTGCAAATTTCATCTCTCTTTAGTTGTTAACAAAAGTTCCTTTGTAATTTCTATTCTCCCCGAAACTCCGTCAAAGGTACAAAACAAATAAATCTCCTTTACGTAAGAGACAAAATACAAAAGGAACGTCATTCATAAATATTAAATTTAGATGTTATAATAACAAACGCGATAAAGAATTCTTGCTGAAAAATGATGCTAAACCAGAAGACAAATGTTTTTGAATCAGTTTCTTGACAAACATTTCAATATTCCTGACTTTTACTCGACTGAGATTTCCGACTTATACTGTCACGTGATCGATAACAATTTTGTCGCGTTTAGCCAATTTGCATTTGAACTGATTCTCAGTCGTTGCTTACAGCCCATGGCCTTCTGCCACAAAAAGAATACTTCTCCGAGATCTGAAGAATGAAGTTTTCCAGAAACTAAGTAAAAATGAAGACACTGTGTCTACACTAGCCTGCCCCGTCATCATCCATCCAATTCCAGGTAGGTTTAAGACCTGTCACTCCAGAAGCACCTCCACTTATGTTTTCATATCTTAAGTAGCAAGTTTTTTTATCCATCAACGGAGTGCTAAGTCTGTCAGATAGTTAACAACATCTGCTATTACCCGGCAGTAATTCATCTGAGTACTGACCATGCTCAACTTTGCTTAACTTTGATGTGCGGACGAGAAGCGTCGTTTCAAGGTGAGGAGCCAGCCAAGAAAAGAAGCCCTCAAAAGTAAGTGACATTTGTATTTCATTTTGTATCACATTTCAGATCGGCCTTATTCAGTCGTCTCCTAGCGTTCTACAAAATACGACTAACCACTTGCCCAATTCCGGGAGTGGCAAGTTTCCAGACGCACCCCCAGATATTGAGATCTTCTGTTATATGAGTAGCGAGATTCTTATACGACACTCGATATTCCTCAGCGGTTACCCATCTGAATACTGGCACAACTTTGAATAACTTCAGTGATTGAACCGATGTATGCTCTATCCTAACCTAAAACTGAAATTACAATGTGTAGGCTACCAAGATCAAGAACCCCTGCTTTTATCAAGAGAAATGGGACGAGCAATAATAGAACCGTACTAAAAAAAGATTCTCTTTTTCTTTTTATGTGCCATGTCTTTTCAGGACGTAGGCGATCATAGCTCTCCACCTCGCTCTATCCCTTGCAGCTCTCAGCAAACTCCTTTCTCTGCTTCCTCCCCCAGATAACGTTCTGTCATCCACCTGCTCAAGCTCGACAGGTATGTAACGCGCTGCTTACCCTTGTCTCTCTTTCCCTCCATTTGACCCGTGAGTTTCAGATTCCTCAGGCCCTCGTTACTCATTATGTGTCCTAGAAACTTCAGCTGTATAAGCCTTCTCCTTGTTTGCATCCACTCAAAAAACCTCATCGTTGCTCACATGCTCGGTCCATGATACCCTTAGCATCCTTCTGTAAAACCATATCTACGCACGTCGAGTCTCTTCCTTATCCTTGATGAAATCGTCCAACATTCGCTACCGTAAAGAAGGAAAGATGCCACGTAACAGCTCAGTGTTCTTTTCTCTGTTACCAAAGAAATCCTGCTGTCTCGCAATAATCTGCTAAGCTTTTGGAATGTATCCTTGGCCATCCCAATACGTCTACGGATCTCAGCGTAGTACTTACCGTCTTCTGTGAACAATGTACTCTCGTAGATAAGATAAAATGTGCAGTTTGATATTTCCGGAAGAAGGCCTGGTGGGGAGGACACAACAACCCAATATTTGTGATAATAACACCAAAGATGATAACATTAGCCTTAATCTAAATAATGATAAATCCGCATTCTAGAAATTAAATATAACTAAATAACTAAAATACGTATAAGTAAATATGTGGCACCCATCGGTCTCGAATGGATATGCGCCCAAAGAGCTGTGCTTTCAGCTGTTGATGGTGGCAAAGCATGTGTTATGGCTGTACAGGCCCAGACAAGAGTGACAGTCTCGATTACAATGAAGATGCTCTCCTCCGATATCGCCGTGTTTTCTTTCCTTCGAGTCCCAGCGGCAACACACACACACACACACACACACACACACACATATATATATATATATATATATATATATATATATATATATATATATATATATATATATATATAAATGAACATTGAAGTCAACACTCAAAGCGACAGACTCGTGACCTGACGATTGCGACTAGCATGAAACAGCTTGTCGCCTCTGAGTGTTGACTTCAATGTTCACTTTTTATATTTACACACGCTATATCTCTGATATTGAGCACTTTATCCCATAAATATAGCACACCTTAAGACTATATTTCTTCATATATATATATATATATATATATATATATATATATATAAACATTTTTTTTAATCGCATTACAACCAAAAACGTTTGCGCTTTCTCTCTTCTTTTTAATAGATACACTTTTCTCTCGTTGGGACAACTATAACCTCTTCCGTATATATATATATATATATATATATATATATATATATATATATATATATATACTGGTTGCCACCCAAAGTTGCAAGACGGTCCCGCTATTCAACTCATAGCTGGGCGTGGGCCGAAAGGAAATTGATTCATAGCTTTCTCAATCGTAATTGAATGTGACGAAACTGACTGGTATTCGAACCCAACTCAATATGAAGAGAGCGTATGTAAATATAAAACTGAGCACTGAGATCACGCTGTCACTGACGTCAGTGTCAACTTATATATATATATATATATATATATATATATATATATATATATATATATATATATATATATACGTTAAGTAAATATGTTCCACATGAACAGATTCTTCTTACCGATGAAATACGTAGGGAATATGAGTGGTTTACTAACATGTAAGTAGAATGACGTGAAGGTTTCACTTAGCGGGATCAGGGAATATAATTCGTCCGATTGCTTTACGTGCAAGAAGCGTTAGAACAGCGAAAGGCTTGCCACATCCTGCCTATGGGAGAGAAGTTGAAGGGTGGAAAATAATTCGTCACCCACAAGGACTCGGTGTGGTTTTTGGCCTCTCGTTCGTGGATTTTGTGATTTTCTATCAATTTTGACAGGCTGGACGTTAAAATCACATTAGTTTTTCTACACCATGAAAAATATTCATTAAAAATTTGAAAGAAAGAATTGTTTTCGTAATAATAGAATAAATGTATCAAAATACTTTATAATTCTATAACATTTAATATAACAAGTAAAGAATAATGTTACAAACGTATGTTATCATGGCTCTCCACAACGTCATGCCACTTGTAGCTCTTAATAAATTTTGTCTTTCTATATTTCTCCTAAACGCTGTTCAGACATCTTTTTTACTCAAGCACAGTAAATATATTATGCGTTGTCACGCGTTGTCCTTCTTGCTCTCTATCTATCCTTTGAGTATCAAATTTTCCAAGACCTCTTTCCTCATTATCTGCTCCAGAAACCTCAAGTTTCTCTTCCTGAGGTTAAATATTAGTTTCCTTTTTGTTTCCATTTTCTCTAAAACTTCATCTTTACCCCCAAGTTCGGTCCACGTTATCCTCATCATCCTGCTGTAGAACCACATTTCTGTCGCTTCAAGTCTCTTCTTCATCTTTGAGGAGATGGTTCAGCACTCTCTGCCATACAAGATGACAGATATCACATATCAGTTTAAAGTATTATTTTCCTTGTTTCTAGCGAAACTTTCCGTTTTCTTTAGTACTCTGCTTAGCTTTTGAAATACTTCCTTGGCTATCCCACTATCACTGCTTTTTCTCATGTCCTTTGATATCGCTTCTTCATTATAGCGACTGCTATGCTTTTCCACGCTCACAATTTATTCGTCTGCGATTGGCTAGTAAATCAATACTGGCTTTCTATAAGACAATTTAGCAATCGCAGTCATCATTTTGAATTTTTTTGTCGTGAACTTGCTCACATGTTTCTTTGATACAAAATCTGTAATTGGGCAAATTTTAACCAATCAAACATTTTAGTACTAAATCAATTTTTCCCGCGTTTTCGGTGGGAGCCTATCGGTAGCTTTAAAAGAAGCAATTTTTTCCACAAGCCGTCAGTAGTGTCTAGCTATTTTTGCCTGTCCACACAAATTTACGACTTTACTCACAACATTTCATACGCACACATAGACACAAATTTTAGTAACACATTATACATATCTCTCTCTGTGACTCAGCCAAGTTCATGAACCAGAACTCTTTTAATTTCTCAAAACAACACATTTCTAAATTAACTGTATTCTATTCTAACAGCAAACTCTATTCAACATAGAATCCTGAACAAGAGAAATTCTTTTGAACATTCAATCATAAATCAAAATACAGTTGAAGGAGAACAACTTTTTTCTCCTTAATCATTACACTTCATTGCATGATTGTTTTGTACGCTATATTTCAATATATATTTATCTGTGGATCCAAATATGGAGTTTCGTTGTTTTGTTCTTTTGTTTTTTGGTTGTTGTTTTTTTAAATCGTTAAATGTACAATAGATATATGCGCAAAGAACACGCATCACATCATCAAATGTGAAGCCACTAGGATGCAGGGGGGTTGCAGAATATTTGGAGCGAGAGCAGATAGGAGTGATAGAAGAAAAGATGAGGAGAAGGATAGTGGATAGATCAAGGTAACTGGAGATCTCGATTGACATTACATTTGAATAGTTGGAGATTATAGCTCTCAGGGAAACAGTAATTGGGAAGGGTGTTCCACAGGCGAGAGGTGCGAGGTATGAAGCTATTGGAGTAAAAGAGAAGGCTACATTTAAAAGTTTCTACAGTGAAAGGGTGGGAGCGCGATGCCAGCCTCGTAGGGCGCTTGAATTCATGGAGTCTGGGAACCAGTGAAAGCAGCTCATCGGAGCAATTACCATGAAAGTACTTGTAGAAAAGACAGAGAAAGGAGACGGCGCGTCTGTGAGAGAGTGACTGCAGACGAGACGCCAGGGCAGGGCCAATTATATTACATATTCGTCTCTGGATCTTGTCAAGAACTCCGAGGTAAACAGAAGGTGCGCCAGACCATATATGGCAGCAATACTCCATGCAAGGGTGAATGGTTGATTTGTATATTTGAGGTATCGATTCCGGGGAGAAAAATTTCCTGGCCCGGCACAGAGAGCCAACTTTCCTTGCGGTGAATCAATGTATTTGTTCCATCTCAGGTCAGCAGTCAAGGTTAGACCAAGCAGACGCAGGGAGTTGCTCTCAGGAAGTTGACTATCAGAACTGAGTGTGTAAATAGTGCAGCTTGAGTTACATTCACCGATGATGATGTAACTTCAATCAGTTCTTCAATAAGAGCCTCGAAATTATCCGCTTCATTGTTGCCAATTGACAATGTTTTTGAATGCATTCCAAGCACTTTTTTCTACCACTGACATTTTTTTTATCTCCAGAGATTCGAATACGAACATCTGCTTCACTTGTAAGTTTAGCAAACACACAAGCAACAGCATTTTGCATGTCAGACTTCGCAGATATTGTCTCTATTCCGGTATAGGTCCACCATTACGTTCTGTGACGAATTGTTTTATCCGGTGCTGTTTAATAATTAATATATTGTAGACAAGTGAGGTACGTTTGATATGAGAAAACGAAGTTTTACATAAACTGAATTCTTGTTTTATTGGTGCAGTTATGAAAAGATTGCTCGTATTCCTTATGTGGGAAATATACAAAGAAACAATTATTTGTTACAGTTTCATTTTATAGGAGATCAATAAATAATGAGCGAGATTGATAGATTAATTTGTTTTTTACGGCTTATCAACACTTTAAGAGTTATTTAAAGTCTAAACATATTTCGAATTGTAAGAATAATTCTTCTTTTTTTGTTAGTGAATATTGTATTAACAAGTTATATTTTAGATTAATAATTTTTCCAGATAAAAATCTTTAACCCATAAATGGGGAAAAGAAATGGTTTCATACCTGGAATCCGAACTCGATTTCTCATTCCAATCCCCTATCCATTAAACCACCCGCAGAAAAGCGAAAATATAAAAGACAGGGTGTGGTGAGAAGGTACATAGTACCCAGTAAGGATCGAAATCACTTTTCAGCTTTGCATCCAGTAAGGATCGAACTCACTTTTCAGTCGTAATTGACCTAAGACAAGCTTGCTAACTCTTACATGTTGAAGTAGCAAATGAAATTTTCTCAGCGTAGCTTTGCACCCTGTAAGGATCGAACTCACTATTCAGTCGTAATTGATCTTCCGAGACAAACTTGTTAACCATTACATCACGTCGAGGCCTCTCGTCCTGTTGTTAAGTATAAGTCTACTTTTTATTTCCATTTTCTCTAAAACATCGCTATCGCGTTCGGTCAATTGATTTTTTTAAGCGTAATTTAGATATGACACAAGGCCGAAAGTCTGGGGCTCTCACTGTGGATGGAACTCACTACTCAGCTGCCTGAAATGTAGGTAGTGATGGAAAAGCGTAATAAATTGCGACACATTAAAATTATTGATGGTGAGCAGAACAAAAGAAGGATAAATGATAGATGGAGTCGGACATATTTGAGCATTCTTTATTCTTTTTTCGCTTAGGAAACTAATCCATTTTTGTGTAACGCTGAGATAAAATCATAGACGGCCAACGAAGATACGAAAAGAAAGGTGAAAGGCTATGAAGAGACAGACAAAGAGTGAATGAAAAGAAGCGGCAGGAGACAATGAATATACCTTATTTGTTAACACTCCTCGAAGTTATTTTTATTGAACTGTGATAACACATTGACCTCCGAGAAAGACAATTCGCGAGGGGTGATGAGGTGCGCATGATCCGGCCTCAGATGATGCCATAAACTCTTCCGTTTTATGAATCATCGGAAGGCATCGGTAAAACTTGTTCATGAACTCGAATACTTAAGGCAGAATGGCTGTAACTTAAATTCTGCCGACTTCGCAGACATCCTGGTGCCAAGAGCAGACTTTTGATGTTATGGATTACTGCCCCAGGGTAATTGTCTTTGTGTGCCTCATCTATTGCAGGAATGAAGGTGTAGGGAGAATTTCGTACGAATTCACGCCACTTGCCAGATTGCTTCAGTGACTCAAAGCAATATTGGAGAATTATCTGGCCAGTTTTCTCTTAAAGCCAATATTATGTATTTGATAACACTTTATATACTAATTCGATCTGTCGCCATGTTTTTCACGTAAAAGTCTGGTTTAAACCTTCGATATTGCGTTTCAAAAAAACTAGAGGTGGCATCAGAATTGCTGTGCAATTTGGACTATTATTAAGATTTCTCTCCTTTATAAAATACTTAATTCTCGGTTTCCTTTCGTTTTTCTTGTCTTTCAATAGCTCGACTTTGTGGTCAGTACTATTTGTCCAGTACCATTTGGGATGCATATTATCAACCTTCTTGGGAAAGATAGGGTGGTATTTCTTGTTACCTTTCTCATAGTTTTCAATTCAAAATTGTGTGTCCCAAATGGTATGAGAGATGCCTTGCATAATAGTATGGAACTGGAGCCATAATCAATGGTGACGTAGAATTGCTATTAATATTAACGTATTCGTTGGAAAAAGAGAGAATAAAAGAAAAACAAACAGAAAAAAAACGATAACAAAAAACTAGAAAACTAAATACACAATAGACATAAAGAATTTGTCATACGGCAAAGTTAATTTACCATCATTTCTGATCGATTTTCAAAATCACCATTCGATCTTGACATGCTGGGCATGTCACCACTATCTCCACCTGCTTCGTCCATCATTCCAGTTGATCGATTTTTAGCCAACTTCCAATTTCGACTTTATCCATCAGCGAATAACTTATTGATCAAGCTAACGATTTCTGGCCCTTCACCCGTCAACCTTATTTTCATTCATGAAAAAGGAAATCTAATTCGTGGTTCCATTTTAGCTTTCACCATTGCCTCAACTCCATAATTGGCACTTCGATTGACTGATGATAATTGTCAGAAAGAATAAGCTATTCTTTATTTCATAAAGAAGCAGTCGCTGTCATTTATAGTTTGAATAATGAGGGAAATACCCCGACGAAGCCAACAGTAATTCTGAAGGAAGGGTCTGACAGGGTCAAAGACAAAATAATTCAGGATATAAAATCTAACAAAATAAAGTTGATGTGAGTGTCGTCATTACAATTCTGAAAATTGTTATTTCCCGACAAGAAAGAAAATTAAAAATCGAAAAGGATGACATTATTTGATCACTTTTTATAAGTTTTTTTTTGTTTTGTTTTTTACCGAATCCAGTAATATCTGCCATAGAGAGACATTTTGTTTCGACTTCTTGTATGACCGCCATTTAGTAAGGCGGCCGAATTTTATGGCCTGAGGCCAATCGGAGTTAATCTTAGTCATTATTTGAAGTACCCATCGGAGAAGAATTTGAGTATGGTACATTTACCAGGTCACTGGTATTAAGTACGATACACGCAATAGGATCCAAGCTTCTGGCTTCATTCCAGGCTTACGATCCAATTTATCGCAATATCTGTGATGTTCATTAGTATTATCCTTGCCGTCTTTTTAGGTAAATATTCAAGAACAACAGGTATTGAATGCAAATTAAATCCATCTAAATACTTAACCTGCCCAGAAATGGTCTAGGATCTACGTTACAAATAAAATACTTCAGATTTACCTGCAAAAGTTCAATTTCCCTAAGTTTCTTTACTTTGGAATGGAGTCATTTCGAGAAAGATAATGTCATTTTTTTTGTTCCTTTACGATTGGCCAGTTTAAAGTTTTTATCATTATTTACAAACATTTGGCAAGTAAGATTATCGCATTTCAAACAATTTCAGATTCCATGGATAAAGAGACGAAAGATATTTCAAGTCCGAAACTAAAATGATTATTCGTTCTTATATACTTTTGATCGGGCGTATAAAATTTATTGTAACAAGTGTATATATAGAGCGCGATGGATAAATTGTCGTCTAAATAATGCAAAAAAGAAAATAACACTGACATCTTATTTTAACAGGTATATTTACCAAAATTACACAAAAATATCTTGAAATACTAAAGAGTAAAGTTATTCAATAAAATCGCCATTGGCTTTATCCTAGGCTTTCAGACGACTTCGAAATCTCCAGCAACTCTTCTGAACTGTCCACTTGTTTACTTTTGGTGAATGCTGCCATAATCCTTGCCTTCAATTCATCTTTGGTATTACAAGGAGGTTTGTTGGTCTCTCGCACAAATGCGTTCTATACACAATAATCAAGGGGTTGACAGTCAAGGTAGGCGTGACGTGGTCACAGAAATTCTATGACAGCCATGACTGGGTTCTTCTGCTTGTGTGGCACGATCTTGTTGCTAAACCTAGGGTCTTCCATCAGCCACCCTTTTGACCTAGAGCATTATTACCCCCCCCCAAGGCATTTAATCTAGGAGTCCGTGTTCAGTCTGAGGCTCTGCTGGAAGAATAATGGAGGCATAACGTCACCATCGCTAGTGATCACTCCAAACATCAACTTAATCGCCATTAGACATCTCCATCACTTTCCGAATCTTCGGCATCTCCGCAGATTGACACCCAAAACAATCTGAAATACTCTTCTTGGAGCTTATTGTCCTGAGGGCTTTCGGTTAATTCATTAGCCATTTTTAGGAGTTTTTTAGCATGTTTTCTGTGTTTGTATTCAAAGTTTTCCATGTATACTGATAGTAGTAATTCTACTCTGTTTTATAGTAGTAGTCGTATTTAATTAATTCCATTATGGAGTGCTTTCAAATTATACCTAACACGTTCCGATTCATTTCAAAGTAAATAATGTTAGGTATCGGCTTAAACCACTCTATAAAACGTGCGTCTATTATATTTAAAAGTCTTTTACGGGGTTTTTTTTTAATGACAGAATTGCCTACAAGAATTTTTCTTATAGAAGAGGGGAATTTTTAAGTTCGTTTCTGTGCTTCCTTATGGTAATAAGATCATTGAACTGGGCACTATATTACTTAAAGAGATTGCATGCTTTTATTTGATTTTTTTTTTTTTGTTTTGTTTAATGCAGGAATCCCAGGCTTATATTCGACAATGAAATTCAAAAATTACATTGCTAATTTGAAGTTTAAATTTCATAAGCAGGTTATTAGCAATGATGAGGTTGACAATTTGTTGTTTTTTTTTTTGGGGGGGGGTCTACAGTTTATAGTAGCTTTTACACGTTTGCTAGAGTCAAATGGGAAAATGTATTGTTTATGATGGCTCGCATGGTAAAATGTTCTTTTATATTTTCTAATCATTGTACTATTTTAAATGAATAAATAATCTATTTGATCAGCGAACTACTGGCTATTATTTTCATCTTAGGCATAATTCGCCTGTTCCTTTCAACCTCGATATCTAGAATGGGCGCCAGGGTGTCTAGCTCATGTGCGGTGAAAGCAACAACAAGCCAGATGATAAGGGGAGCAGATATTTAGCCTTGCATACAGTCGTATCATCTTTCACCGTGGAATCAAAAGTACACATTTAGGTTAAAAAAGGAAATATCATTGCTGAAAACTTTTGTAAATATATATGATTTTCCGTCTGCATAATCAGAGAATTAACTAAATTTTCTTTCATAATATAATATAGTTCTGTTTGTTTTATTGTATTTTTAAAAAAGACGACCGTTTACTTATATATTATATAGACACACACAAACATATACATATATATATATATATATATATATATATATATATATATATATTGCATTTAAAAGACGACCTTTTACTTATATAGTACATGCACACATATATATATATATGTATATATATAGTTATATATATATAAACATATATATATGTAAATGTGTGTATATAATATATAAGTAAAATTCGTCATTTTTAAAATAAAATAAAACAATATATATATATATATATATATATATATATATATATATATATATACATAAACACATATGGGGTGCATATGGTTGTGTGTGTGTGTAAAATTTTCAGATAGAGTATAGAGTATATCTGTAACAGTAGAATATGAATAAAGACAAAAGGAAAATGTATCTTGGCCGACGCGTTTCGTCCTCTGGAGGAGTTTATCAAGGTAAAAGCTAGTTCAGGAGGCAGAAAAGCGCCGACACAGGTAACTTTTACTTCGGTCTTCTTCATATGTATGCACACACACACACACACACACATATATATATATAAAGACATTTTTTTAATGTTTATACGTTCTTTTTATGGATACAAATATTTATGTAAATGCTCTGTTGATAACAAACGACATTTACCGGCCTGAATGTCAGATAAATTTTCATAGAAAATATGCGTTCTTCAACAGGAATCGAACCTGTATCCTATACGGAACCGTATACAGCCTGACATGCTTTTACCGATTTAGCCACAGAGGCGCGTTTTGGTTAGCAAGGTCGATTTTACTGTTTTTAAACTACAATTTTTCCATGATTATCTCACGTACATTCATATCTACTCCAAATGTAAACAAATGACGTCACACATTATGAAATGGACAAAATCCGACAATTATTTTAAGACATTTTATATATATATATATATATATATATATATAGATAGATAGATAGATAGATAGATAGATAGATAGATAGAGAGGAATCTCTCATGAAAAGCGATACTTCAAATTTTAAAATGCAATTTTTTAACTAAAATTCTTTCTTGAGGTGTTTACCTTAGTTTTAATTTCAAGCTAATGGATTAAATTTAAATTTAAATTTAAATCCAATATTTCCCATATGCAAAAGATTTTGCTGAATTTCAAACTGAATTTAAATTGATATGAATGAGTTTTTTATTATCACCAACGCTAAAATCATTCATATTGACAACTCTTGCAACAAAACATTATTCTCTTACAAAAGTAAGTATACTTTTTTGAAACTTTTTGAGGAAGATTAGCTGATTTAAAGTTTAATTCATCTAATTTAAATAAATATTACTTTATTTTTAAATATTGCAGAAAAGCATCTTTAACATGGACGTAAACGTTTTATGAAATTGAAAAAAATTGTCGCTAGACTTATGTTTGAATTTTTTCTAAAGGCAAAATACCTGTACCGTCAGAATGTAGGCGATCATGCTCCTTCAACTCCCACTATCCCTCGCAGTTCTCAAATACTGTATGTTGGTCTGCAGTCGGAGATTCTTCTCCAGTTGTGCTGGTCAAACTCTCTGCCTCTGGGCAGAGAGGATCCCCAGACGAGGATATGTTGAAGGGAAGAATCTCGTCTCGGGAAACAGCTACCCGACCCCTGGGGTCTACGGAGAATTTTTGGGCGAGCCTACGGGCTCGGATACACCACATTAAATTCGGTCTTCTGTCACCTGACCGCGTGGGGCGGTTGGTAGATATCCTGCCGTTGGAGATTCATCTCCAGCTGTGCTGGTCAAACTCTGCCTCCGGGTAAAGAGGATCCCCATACGAGGCTATGTCGAAGGGCAAAGTCACGACCCCGCTTTAAACGGGGTATACGGGAAATTTTTGGCCGAGCCTACAGGCTCGGATACCTCACATTAATACCCTGCAGTTGGAGATTCTTCTCCAGCTGTGTTGGACAAACTCAATGTCTCCGAGCAAAGAGGATCCCCAGACGAAACTATGCGGAGGGCAGAATCCAGTCTCAGGAAACAGATATCCGACCCCGTATTATACAGGTTCTATGGGGAATTTTTGGCCCAACCTACGGGCTCGCATATCCCACATTAAATTCAGCCTTGCGCCACCATTGACCGCGTGGGACGGTTGGTAGATATTCTGCATTTGGTGATTAATTGTGGAATTCTCTTGACTTACTTCTAACAGCTGACTACTTTTTCTATGCAACGCTGGCGAATCTTATACATGTTGTTGTCCTAAGTATTGTCGTTTATTACCAACCTTCGTTTGATTGTTCTATTTAGTAACCTTCCATAGGTTACAGCAATATCCTTAGCATCCTTCTGTAGAAACATACCTCCGTTACCTCGTGTCTCTTAGTTACTTCATAAATATGAAGGAAACACCTATATATATATATATATATATATATATATATATATATATATATATATATATATATTACTACGCAGTAATCTTTTAAAAAAAATAAAGAACTATTCTAATTTAATATTTTATTTAATTTTAGGTAATTTGGTTTTATTATCCAACTTATAAGACGTTTATTCAAGAAATTTTAGAAAATTTCCAATAATTTTTAACTTTCTTATCGTTCCGTATATTATTATCTGATGATGCCATGTTTAGATATCCATGTTTACAAAAATCGACGTATAAAATAAATTCAAAATTCTTTTTAAAATATTGGAGATTGTTAAATTGTAGACTTTTCGTTTAATTAATATCACTTGATTAATTAAATTGATTAAATTAAGTCACTTGACTACAAAATAATACAGAATTTTAAAGTATTTAAATGTTTATAATTCATTATAATTATTTTTTTAAATGAAAACAATTCCTGTAAAAATTCATTATTCATCGAAAAAATGTTTTTCTTACGACAATAGTGTCCATAATATATAAAAGCAATTAAAAACGTTTTTTTTTTTATTATTTAAATGTCCTAGTTTTATTGCATTTTTCTTATTTTACGATTCAGAGCAGATATTTGGTAACTGAATGTTCTGTTTGACCGAAAAGATTTCATTATTTAATTTCTCCAAGGACTTGTTCTTATGACTAATATAAAAAAAATAAGCTGTATGAAAAGAAATTTCTCGAAATCTCCTAAAATTACAGTTGGGGTTAAAAGTTGTAAAAAAAATATTTTTGCTAGGATTTTCTTAAAAAAAAGAAACATTTAAACCATAACGTAATTCATTTGCGAGAATTAGCTGATCTTTGCAAGAATTTCCAAATCAAACTTTTGCACCGCAAAAGACGCTAAAATTCCCCATAATAATTTATAGTCACCCGCTGATGCAAAACAAAAAAAAAACTTTTAATTAAAATTTCGAAAGTTCTAAAGAGCATCACAAAATATAATTTAATAATCAAAATTCCTTTGGGCTTTCCCCCATAATAATAACATCATGATCTTGAAGATAAAACTTTGGTTTTGTTAAGTGTTGCCACTTTTTCATAAATTATGCTCATTTTTTTAACAAATATATATATATATATATATATATATATATATATATATATATATATATATATATATATAAAGGAACCAGTAAAAGTGTCAAAATGACCAAGGGAATTCAGAGCAGCAACAACTTAAAAGTGACTGTTTGACCAACACAAGGACTGACCAAAATTCATGTTAAAAAATATGAAACTACAAAGAAAAGTTCATTTTCTCCATCGTCATTCATTTCTGCAGTTCACTGCTACTATCAAGCAGAATTTTTTTTCTCCTGATGATAACCGTGTTGGCCGAAACTAGTCGAAGAATCTAACTGAAATAATAAAAACGAAAAATATTAATATACAACCCAGTGTATTTGAAGATTAATTTTTTTAATATTCTTTATTGCTCAAAACATATATATATATATATATATATATATATATATATATATATATATATATAGGTTAATGATAGGTTAATGATCAGAGTTGATGCGTGTGTGTGTGTGTGTGTGTGTGTACGTGGGTGGGTGTGCGTGTGCGTGTGTGTATGTGTGCACACTAATATCACAGTTAGGGAGGTATATTAGTCATGAAAGTTGCCTCACCCTCCTTCGATCCCCTGCTCTCCGTTAAGACACGTTCCAGCTGGCATTTTGATCAATTCACTCGTCCCACAAGTTTCCATCATTAAGTGAATTTGTAGACGTCATTTCTTGGACAAGAAAATCAGTCATGTCATCAGCGTTAATCGCTTGGCAAGACTTGTTAGCCGTCATTTATCATGCTGACAGAAATGACCAATAAATCTACATGATTTCTACATGTAGAAACTATAATCTCATAAAACCACAAAGGATTCTAGGAAAAGTCTTTCTTTCTTGAACATGTAAATACGAAGCATTCGAATATAAAGTTTATTGTAATTTCCTTCTATAGTTTAGTGATATCGAACGTCTTCTCTGGTTTCCAGGTTCCATTCCCAAAGTTAATATAAAACCATTTAAAAGAATTTGGCTATGGCTCGATTAAATCTCACATTAGGTTGCAAAACCTTAACGAAAACAAACCATAACATTAACATCCACCAAACACATTACTCATCAAAAGTTCTTAATTCTCCCTTTCAGAGGTGAATTAAAATTATTTAACCCACAAGCCAGACCATTCATCAAGTGGGTGTCTATGAGGAAAGGCTCCTGCCTCAAGATAAAATCATTTGCTCACTTTTTTGAAGAAGATATGAACTAATTTAAGTGTACAAAGTCTTACTCGCAAACACTGTAGCCTCAAAACACTCTTCCTAGAATTTAATATATTTTAATCCCCAATATTGTCATTCCATCTGTTGAAACAAAAATAAACTTTAACATACCATTTCTGGTATCAAGAAAATGATGTTAACCCAAAAGTTTTGGAGTAGGACACCTTGATAGCACAGCTTAGATGTGGCATAAGTCCGAAATTAGAAGGCACCCAGCGAGAATCGAACTCACTACTCAGTCGTAATTGTTCTAGCATGACAAGTTTGCTAACCATTACACCACCTCGAGATACCCCAGACACCTTGATACTGTCATTAGGTGTTCTATGGCGTTGTTAAAATGTGACGAGCTGGGACGATGGGGAAGAGAAAAAGTAATGTTTCTGAATTAAAAGGAAACAAAAAATATATTTATGGAAATGTAAAATTAAAGAAAATCGAAAATAAATATGAACAAAAATCATAAAAATACATAAAATCCTAAAAATGTTTCATCAGAGAATTTCAGACAACCTTCGAAGAAAGCTCTCGGCAAATCTGACCTGATTGTTTTAATTTAATGCTTGTCAAGGTGTAAAGGTAGGGTAACGGTTATCCGTACAGAAAGTGGAATTGTCCAACTGCGTTCAAAGGGTCAGCCTAGTGTGTTGGGTTAACACTGGCACTAAAGCCCATGAGAAAACCATGTATCCATTTCTTTCTCTCACTATTTATCAACACTTTTGATGACGTTTATATGGTCTTAGTATATTTGTCCCGTAAACAATTTTGGCCGAATCGTATGAGTCCACGGAAAGCATTAGTTATGCCTCGTGATTCCTTGGGGAACATAAGGCAGCAACAAGACCTCCCCAACGGACGCGATTCCGGGAGATTCTCTTCAGCTCGGCCCATGTTGTGCCAGCCACCTTCACCTTTGTGTCAACACTTCTGCGCCAAGTCTATTTTGGTCGATCCACTTTACGCTTCCCTTGTAAATTCCAATCAAGGGCCTTCCTGGCGACACTAGAAGCAGGCTTGTGGAGTGAGTGGCCGATCCATCCCATGTTCTGTTTCTTGATGACAATTCCCAATTTGGGGCATGTCTGGTACTGTCCCATAGTTGGCTGTTGCAGATGATTTCCGTCCACCTGATATTGTCCCAGAGACATCGGTTGGCAAATGTCTGAAGTCTGTTGATCTTGGTTACCAGCCAGGTTTCTGAGACCTAAAGTAAGACTGACTTGACGTTGGTGTTGAAGATCCGGATCTTGTTGTAAAGTGCGAGGGTTGTTGATCACCAGATTGGCCGTAGAGTGTTGAAAGCGTGTCGGGCTTTGTTGATTCAGTACTTGATGTCTTCATTTGTCCCTGGTCTTCCAGGTGGTGCAGTAGGCTAACAACGTACTCACTTAAAAACTGACTCGTTGTAAAAACCACAGGGAACATAAGACAGGATTTTAAAAAATAAATATTAATAAATATATTGAAAGGACATTTTACAAAAGGAAAAAAATGAGAAATAATATGAAATTAAATAAGAAGAGTTCAAAGCAATCTACATAGTCTATATATTTCGGCGGGAATTAAAATAATGTCTTTCCGCTTTGAAAAGACACCGAGAAAGGGGCGGTAATCCAAAAAGCTATAACAGCCGGAGCCAACCAGTCTTGAAGAGTCTTCCAAAATAAAACAAAATCGGAAGCTACACATCTTTGCCATTAACTTGACGACAATCAAGAAAAGCATTATATAGAGTAACCTGGGGACACCGAGGCGTTGTGTAATGGTTAACAAACGTGACCCATACTTTCGGCCTTATGACACATCTAATCTACAATTAGGAAATCAATATGGAGTAACTTGAGGGCCTAGTTCATGGCGGAACATGCCATTAAAAGGACTACATCTAATTAAAGGGCAGAATTGTAATTTCAAATTTCACAAGTGTATCTCCTTCTGTTAGGATAGGGGTCGACAACCTACGGCACGCGTGCCACACATGTCACGCCAAGCAATTTCCAATGGCACGCAGCCGCAAATGACATGACGAAGTCTGAATCAATAACTATTACAACGCAAAGATATTTAGCTATTTCAATGTTAATATATACTAAAGTATATATACTATATATTACTATATAAAATATATTGCAGAACAGGTATAATGGCCTTGACTTGTATAAAAAATAGGTATTCTGTTAGCACACTGAATGATTTCAAAACCCTAAGTCGGTACATAGTTAGCAAAAGGTCGCCGACCCCGGCCTCAGATCTTAAAGAAGACGTTCTTTCCTCTGGCGCTAAATAATTACAAACAAAAAGCTTTACCAAATAAGAAAAATTACATTGCTTGAAGACTTTCAACAGCAGCAACAACTAAAAGGAATTGTAGAACAGATATATTGACCTTGACTTGTATAAAAATGCTGTTGGCACAGTGAATGATTTTAAAATTCAAAGTCAGCACAAAAGGCTGCCAAACCCTGTCTTAGACCTTAAAGAAGACAGTCCTTTCTCAGGCCCTATAGACTGGCGCTACATAATTGCAAACAAAGCGCTTTACCAAATAACAAAAATCACATTGCTTGAAGACAGCATCAACAACATCAACAACAACAATTTCCAATGGTAAGCAGACGCAAACGAAATCACAAAGTCCGAAACAATAACTACAACACCACAAAGAAGATATTTAGCTGTTTCAATTTTATTATATACTAAAGTATATATATATTATATATTACTATATAAAATATATTGTACAACAGGTAGATTTACCTTGACATATATAAAAATATGTATGCTGTTGCCACACTGAATGATTTCAAAATCCTAAGTCGGTACATAGTTAGCAAAAGGTTGCCGACACGTGTGTTAGGAAATTTAATAATTTCTAGTCTTGCCTGTGTCCATGCTTCAAAAAGCCATGGACATTATAACGAACCACTCTCATTTCCTTCGTATGATGAGATATAAATTCTACTCGACCATCTTCTTCCCACGAAGCGCTGCTCTATAAATGGCACAGCTACTTGTATCCGAGGATGCCTGTCTAACAAAGCGGCTTGCTAATCCCTTTTGCTGGCGCCTGCTCAGTCCACTTGTGGTTTATACTACACTTATGCTGAACAAGCATTAGTTACAGTTTCTGGGAGGGTGTGCATTATCGAGTGTGATCAATAGTCTGAACAAGGCCAAGACGCTCAACGCCTCGGTCACAATGACTTATGACTTCGTGCTAGCACAACAATCGACAGCTCCCAACGGTTCCGTCTACTCAATGTCACTTACCATGTTTGGGTCAAAGCATGGTATGGTCTTCCCTTTCCAAAGGTACAGCATCCTGGTATCGCATCCTCCAGACCGATAACATCAAAAATCACCTTCCTGATAAATCGACTATGGGTAAGATTTGAACTTGGGTCTCAGGGTCAAAATGTGGACGTTCTAACCCCTCAGCCATGTGGTGAAAAAAATATGCATCTAAAATCCGATTAAGTCGTCTTTTTAAATAGAAGATTAATGTCGAAACATATTTCAAGGATTCCTTTGACGCTTTCAGTTGTTTATCACACATCATCTTTGATACCTTTTTCCAAAATATCCGCTTGTAAACAAATTAAGAATGAACAAGTACAAGATAAACACTACCAGCAGCGAAAACAAATTAACAGATTTTTTCCAAATAATGTGAATAAAACTGTTTAGATCACACACACACACACACACACACACACACACACATATATATATATATATATATATATATATATATATATATATATATATGATCTAAACAGTTTTATATATATATATATATATAAACACACATATTATATATATATATATATATATATATATATATATATATATATATATATATATAGCGGGTTTGTGTTCAACTAAATTTTATAGGAAAGTCTACTGAGGGAGATTTTTGGAGAAAGATAAAAAGAAACAGCATTTGCATTCGCCAGACCAAATTTGTCGGTGTGAAGTCAACTTTTCCTGTTAAGAAATGTGATACATGTTTATAAACAGGAACTTCATTAAGTGCAATGTTTACGAAATGAGAGGCTGAAGCAAGAAATGTTAAAAAAAAACTCGTAGCAAAAGCAATTGATCACATTTTTGTGCTTCTCTTCTTAAAGACTTTTGGTTTGAAATTGCAAGATATTTCCGTTGAGAAAAACAGACATTGCAAAAATATTTAGAGATGACACACCCATAAATAGGTATGTATTGGGTGTGCGTGCGTGCGTGCGTGCGTGTGTGCGTGTGTGTATTCTCATCTGTATGTTTGGATGAGTATGTAGGCTATTAACATGTTGTACTTGTTTGCAGTGTGAGCTATTGCTATTTGTCCAAACACAAGTAAAAGCCAAGATTGTTAAAGCAGATTTTCTAGGCAGTAAGATTAACCTCAAAAATCCTTTTTTTACAAAATGTTAACTCAGATAATATATATATATATATATATATATATATATATATATATATATATATATATATATATATATATATTAATTTAAAAAAAAAAACAGACCACTTTAAGGTTCCATTAGTTATAATTTATTTCACCAGAGAATTTTATTTTCTCTGGATCTTCAGACTTTCAAAGGTGAAAAGAAAAAATGAATTTAAAATTTACACTTTTGACGGGCAGTATTAAACTTATATAAGTACATACAGAGTGGTGAGGAATAGTGTGAGAGACATGGTCGAGTTTAGAGAGGGAAGAGAGAGTTTTAAAATTTATTTTTATTTTTATTACAATACTTAATATTGAGAAGGAGGGGGTAAGGATCAGACAGTGACTTATTTAATCTGTCAACTCAACGGAAAAAAAGGGAAAAGGAAAAAAGGGAAGATTAAAGGGATAAGATATAAGAGATGTACGTAGGCTTTTTGGAGGGGGGAGGGGGTATAGCTTTAGGAATTTAGATGAAAATATATTTTAATGTTTGATAGTAATTTAAATGTTTCAAAGCTCCACAAAGAAATTAAATTTAATGATTGATAGCAATTTAAATTTTTAACTTCTCTCCAAATAAATTAGTCATTTAATATAAACCGAATATTGTATAAATAAACAAATATAAAAAATAAAAATTTACTAATAGTAATATTTTAATATTGTGAATGACTGTTAAGGTAACATCTTTATCAGTTAGAGTTTAATTTGTGAATTTAATTTGTAGCTATTTTTAGATGGGTAATATTTCTTAATTAAAGTTTAGATTGAAGGTAATAGTAAAAAAAATTATTGTTTTTTCTTACACACACCACATACATATTTACATAAATGCACATACACATACATTCTTATACACACACACACTATATTATTTTATGTTTTCATTACGAATAGAAATTTTGTGTGAAATGTAATTGAGTAAACTTGGTTTTATTACATTGAAGTTAAATTAACATTCTTCTCTTAAAGTTAATTTTATATTTAATTCTCTGTGATTTTTTTAACTTATAAAAGTAAACACATTAATGGTCAACACGTTTTCTTCCAGTTCCGTATTCAAACTTGCGAAAGTCTCATGATGTTTTCGCATATTTACAATGTTTTGTAATAAAGAATTCTTTGTGAATATTTCCCTAAGGATGCCTTGGACCTGATCAAGGAAGTTTTTTTTTTAGCTTCTCTTAATGAAACATTTTCGTTTTCCTCAATGATTATCTTCTATATACGTTACATTTTTTTTTTTTTATATACACATTTATTTTTAAAGCTACCAGCTTTGAAGACCCACGCAAACTCCACGTGAAAATATAAAGCTCACAAAGTTTAAAGTGACATACAAAATACCTACTTATAACATGAATAAAGTAGAAACACCTAAATAGAGACTAGATTGAAGCAAACAAACCTTTTATTTTAACTGCTACTGGGAGGATTTGCTCACCTAGCAATTGTTTTAGCCATTCTTTAAATTATAGATTCACTCATATTAACAGGAACATTTTATTTTTCTTTGACTCATACCAAAAGTAAAATTCCATCACTTTAATAAAATTGCTACGCCATTTTATCATTTGGTTGATCCCTTAACCAAAGGAATATTGTTTTTAATTTTTCCTTATTTAGAATCATGGCGCAGATTGTTGATTTCGCTATTCCATACTTAGAACTGATTTATTATTAGAAATTGTTATTACTTCATTATTAGAAAGTATTATTAATTCATTGTTAGAAATTATTATTAGCTTAACATTAAAAGTATTATTCCTTTGTTATTAGAAAGTATTATTGCTTCATTATTAGAAATTATTACATTATTATTAGAAAATATTATTACTTCATTATTAGAAAGTATTATTAATTCATTGTTAGAAATTATTATTAGCTTAACATTTATTACAATTATTAATATTAATAAATTATAATAAATTAATAATTAATAAATTATTAAAATACATTTTTCAAATTCCTTGCAAGAGAAAAACACGTTTTCTTCCAGTTCCGTATTCAAACTTGCGAAAGTCTCATGATGTTTTCGCATATTTACAATGTTTTGTAATAAAGAATTCTTTGTGAATATTTCCCTAAGGATGCCTTGGACCTGATCAAGGAAGTTTTTTTTTTAGCTTCTCTTAATGAAACATTTTCGTTTTCCTCAATGATTATCTTCTATATACGTTACAGTTTTTTGTAGGGTGGCGTCTAGAAGAGATGTGTTTAAACACTAAATGATGTTTGTTTCGTATTTGGAGCACAATTTTCTAGTGAGTGTGTGTTTTTTTTTAATACGACATTACTTTGGAACGTAGGCGATTATAGAATTCCCTGTTTTTCCTTTTTTGATTATCTGTGAATTAGTTTAAACACTTGAAAAAGAAGAGTGGTATAGTTCCATATTATCTTCTCCTCAGTTTCGAATTCACAATTTTCCTTTCCTAATAGTTTGGCTAAAACCCAAGACTAAAAAACTTATTCTAGCCGCTTATCTAAACCATAGCTGGAGAACAAAAGGATTTATGCCTTTCCCAAGGGTATTAGTGCGAATGAAACGAAACAGCCTAGGCCGAGACATCCTTCGGCGCCGATAAACCTTACACACACGTACAACAATTTTATATTGTTCTATTCATAAATACACATTTATTTGTGTGTAATCATTACTACTATACAGTTTCAGTAAGTAGCTGACTCCCCCCCATGCTATCCTTTACCCTTAAAGAGCCGGATTAGTGTGAAAATGGAGTACTGTGGTCAGATATGGTCAAGAGCAGACCAGTCCTCATTTTACAGTCTGGATAGGGTTCAAAAGCGTCTTCGAGTGTTTGTGGGTGAGGAACTATTTTCCACCCTCTAGCCTCTCTTTCACAGGCGAGATGTGGTGAGTATTACACTGTTCCATTTCCATAGAAAATGCTTGGTTCTGCCAGGTCCAAACTACACTGTTAGGTCCCGCCATGCCACTTACATTGTCACAAACCAACCCCCATTTCCTCTGTATTCAATAAGCGACAAGTTCCACTCGAAACACCGCGAACCGATGCTCTGTGGAAGCGACTCCCAAGAGTATGTTTCCCCGATCTCGAAATTCTTAATCTGTTCAAGTCTTGGATTAACCGTTATCTCCTCCTTTTGTTTGTTTACACTGCCTCTTAGCGCAACTTTCTATCACGGGTGGGCTTCGGACCTAGTAGGAGGTGAACCTTACTGTAAAAAAAGAAAAAGAAATCTGTTTCTAACAAATGAAAAAAATACTTTTACCACGGTTTTTTTTTATTATTTTTACCACGGTTTTTTTTATTTTTAACAATGTTCTTATAGCAAAATGTAACATTTTAATTTTACTTGATTTAAATGAATAGGCTATTAAATCCGATTTTTTTAGTTTTCCTTGTTATAAAAGCTAAAAAGTTACTAAAAAAATGAGATATTATGATTACTTGCATTATTTCCATTATTCGGACTGTTATCCTTATTTACTTATTCACTGTTATCCATCTTCATTGCCCTATTCACAACGTTTCGGCCTCTATATCTCTGAGATTAGGTATTATGATTACTTGCATTATTTACATTGTTCGGACTGTTATCCTCATCTTCATTGCCATATTCACAACGTTTCGCCCTCTATATCTCTGAGATGAGATTTTATGATTACTTGCATTATTTACATTATTCGGACTGTTATCCTCATCTTCATTGTCCTATTCACAACGTTTCGGCCTCTATAACTCAGAGATGAGGTATTATGATTACTTACATTATTTACATTATTCAGGCTGTTATTCTCGTCTACATCGCCATATTCACAACGTTTCGGCCTCTATATCTATGAGATGAGATTTTTTTTTATCCAACCTCATATGTGCTTAAGAGGAACTTTCTCATACGTGAACAAGGATTTAAGACTTCGTATTTCTGGTTTAAAAGGCTATTTGGAACCGGAAATGATATAACTGCTAATTTTTCTTGTTGGCAGAAGTTGTAAATATTGTTGTGGTTGTTGTAAGGCTTTTGCCTTTTTAAATTGTATATATATATATATATATATATATATATATATATTTGTGTGTGTGTGTGTGTGTGTGTGTGTGTGTGTGTGTGTGTGTGTGTGTGTGTGTGTGTGAATTTAACTATCTGGGAGACGTTTTAACTGAGGACGGAAAGTGAAATCCGAAGATTCTTTGGTATTGCGTAAGATGCCTTCCAAAAGCTAAGCAACGTATTAAGAAACAGAAAAAAATTCGTTAGAATCAAAGAAAAATGTGCTGAACTGTTATACAATATCAGTCCTCCTATATGGCAGTGGATGCTGGATAATCTTCTCGAGGATGAAGAAGAGACTTGAAGCAAGAGAAATGTGTGCAATGACGAAGTTCTATAGACAATGAAAACAAAAAGAACCCTTATACTTACCATCAGGAAAAGGTAGCTGAAATTTCTACACCCGGGACATATTTAACGCATGAAAGACAGAGGTAAACAACGCATGACATAGCTTGAGTGAATAGATGGTGGAGAAGGGTTTGGGAAAGTTAGCGAAAATTTAAAATTAATTAAGGTATATAAAGAACAAGAAATTGTAGAGAGCCAACATCCTTCAGGGACACGGGACATGGAAGATATCTATCAATACATACATATTTTTCTATGCCTGCAATTATAGATCTTTATTAGCAGCCATACCCAGCTGGTCGATCAGAAAAAGCGTTCAATTAGAATGGAGCAAAAACAGCATCATGTTTAGATGTAACAGAGTCAATCTCCTTCTATTACTTTAAAGTACTTTCATTAAGAAACATTTTGAATTAATGTAGTTACGGATATAAAAGAAGTAATCTGTATTTATTCAATCGAAGTTAGCCGAGGACATGAAGCAACATGAAGACCCACTTCAGACCAGAAATTATTTTGGAGTTTTTGAAATTCAGTTTGTCACTGTGCTACCAGGGATATAAAAGATGATACATTTATAAAACAATTATTAAGTTTGATGAAAATTGGTTGAAAGATCAACGAAAAATAAGAAAGAAACCAGTAAAAGTTGCTATTTTTCGCTATTTACACTTGTTTTTATTTATGGGTGGACACAATTATTAAGTTAAATAACTGTTAAAGAATTAACTTATTGTTGGCTATAATTGAGTGAAGTTTTTATTAGATTGCTTGAAAACTGAAGGAGTTTTTAGTTTAAAATTTCTGTTGAAATCTATTGTGCTGAAATCGATTTTTCGTTTTTCGCAGTTTTTCGCTAAACGCAGTGGCGTAGAAATAAAAATGAAGTATCGTTGGGCGCGTCATGATGCAAGTAACCTATATACCGAGTTTGAAGACAATCATAGGAAAAAAATTGAATTTAATGACTTTTGATTGGCTTTATCGTTTATTGATTTTTTTTTAAAATTATCGATTTCTTACGCTAAGAACCTACCTCTTACATTGTACTATGTGGGTGTCAAGTTTGCTTAAAATCGGTTGGATAGATCACGAGTGAAAAGGTATTACACAGACGGAACAGACAGACAAACATCTGTTTTATATAGAGAGATTTACCTTTAACGCATGCAATTTTAGCTTGACATCTGTTCATATTTATTGAATGTTGTCTGCCACGATCTGCTCCTATTCTCTGTCTCTACCCTCCAACTATACAACGATCGACTTCTATTGATCTCTAAACACTCGTCTACGCTTCTCAGAATTTCACGACTCATGAGACGGTCACCCGATGCTTCAACAGAAAAATCCATTAATTTTGTTTGTTTTCAAGAGAAATGTTGACCTGCGTGTTTCAATCCGATTACAAAGGCAACTTAGGAGAGCAGGAATGACCGGGGCGTCGTTAAACAAGCGACCCACCTGAAAACCGTTCGCTTTACTTGAGTGCGGACATGACCGAAACTTTATAATCAAACCTTTTTTTAATATTTTAATTTATTCATTTTTCTCTTTTAAATGCAAACACACGCATTCATAGAGACGCAATAAAGCGTGCACACACACACACACACACATATATATATTAAGACATTTTTATGTATATACATTATTTTTTATAGATAAAAATATTTAAGTAAATGCTCCGTTTATAATAAACAGTATTAACAACATTTACCGGCCTGAATGTCCGAGAATTTGTCATAGAAAATATGCGTCCTTCAACAAGTATCGAACCTGTAGCCTATACGGAACCGTCATATAGCCTGACGTGCTTTTACCGATTTCACCACAGAGGAGCGTTTCAGTTAGCAAGGTCAATTTTACTGTTTTTAAACTACAATTTTCCATGATTTTCCCTCGTACATTCATATCTGCTCGATGCGTATCCAAATGTAAACAAATGACGCCACACATTATGAAATGGACAAAGTCCGACAATTATTTTAAGACATTTATATGTTTATACATTCTTTTTTTTATAGATATTTCATATTTCATATGACAATTTCTCGGACATTCAAGCCGGTAAATGATGTTAATACTGTTTATACTTAAAATAATTGTCGAACTTTGTCCATTTCATTATATATATATATATATATATATATATATATATATATATATATATATATAACGATTGGGAAAAAATTAGTTGTTGCCGACGCGTTTCGTCTCAGACTTTATGAAACAATGAAAGCAAAATGTTTTGTTGTCATACATTAAATTCGAAATTTTAAAAAGAAAGAGATTCTCCTGCGTAAGCGTCTTTCTGGCTAATGTTAACTTCCTTTATACTAAGAGTTTGGTTTTTTTTTTCCATGTCGACAATATAGTAAAAGTTCCCAGAATAATTCTATGGATAAGACAAATTGGTATAAAAATGAGAATTGGAAAAATATGTTAGTTCCTGCCGATCGGTTTCGTCTTATTAATATCCAGAAAGATGCTTACGTAATAGATGCAATGTAAGAAAGAGGCTTACGTCTAGAAGCAATGCAGTGTAGTTTCATTTTCTATTCCTTTTACTACCTTTATATCTACATATCTATCCAGCTACCTATCTATCTGTATTGTCCATTGCATTTAGACATAAAGTTCGGTTGTTAATATTTCGTTCTGTCGCTTGGTACGACGACATAGAAGCACATCATGAATTTACGACCTGCGTCTGGTATGTCGCAACTGTTATCGTCGCATAGCAATCTTCGATGACAACATAACAGAATATCACATTTGATGATGTATATCTTTGTTGAAATGTCCTTATAACAACTCTGAAGATGGCTCAGGTGAGCCGAAATCTTAGATCAAGGAACAGCTCAATAAAAAAATATCCAAATGTTGAACAATTTTTATCTCTATTTTCACCCGAAATTAAAGCAAATATATAGACGGTTTTTGATCAATCATATATAGAACGGTTTTTGATCAATCATAATAGACACTCATTGTCTGTTATATTTAACAATGTATGTTTAAATAATGATCTGCTGTCAATAATATATATATATATATATATATATATATATATATATATATATATATATATATATATATATATATATATGTGTGTGTGTGTGTGTGCTTTCACACGCAAGGGTGTGTTTATGCAGGCATGTGTTTGCACTGGAAAGATAAAATAAAATAATTAAAATATTAAAATAGATTTCATTATAACATTAATATATATATATATATATATATATATATATATATATATATAGATAGATAGATAGATAGATAGATAGATATGCAATTTGTCATTTTTCTGTTATATGAAGGCCTTAATATATATATATATATATATAATTTTCGATATTTCTAATATACGAAGGTCTATATATATATATATATATATATATATATATATATATATATATATATATATATATATATAGGTAACTATACTCGTTTCGAAAAACCCTCAAATTTTTTTATTTGCCAATAATCAAATCAATCTCGAGGGAAAAAAAGTTTTAAAAAAAGTAAGAGCTACAAACATAAAAGTCTGTTGAAAAAAGATAGCACAGATGCAGGTTTGAAGCCCAAAGGAAAAACCCCGATACGAGTAAACAACTAACTAACAAAAGAGCTCAATTCAACCGTAGAGCAGACCTAGATAAACCTAGTGAGCCAGAGAAACCTACCCAGGTTTCACCTAAGCGGATCGTCAGGGAAAGCCGGCTAAAGTGTCAAAAGAGAAACAGCATATTTATTCTCTTTTGCTTCTTTAGCCGGCTTTCCCCTGACGATCCGCTTAGGTGAAACCTAGGTAGGTTTGTCTGGCTCACTAGGTTTATCTATCATCTATCTATCTATCTATCTATATATATATATATATATATATATATATATATATATATATATATATATATATATATGAGTGTGTGTGTATGCAACAAAACTTTAGTTGTTATCTGTTCTATGTTTTCGTAATGACATTGTGGACAATACATTTATATATATATATAATTCTTAGTTAAAATACTTATTACTTGAAAATGGCTAAATGTATAGCCGAAAGCACTAGGATAAAAAGTTTTATATAATTTATTATTTGAAAAAAAATTATTAGATCGCATGAGAAGTTTTATAAAGAAAATTAAATCAAAGTATCTTGTCTGTCATATTTAATGAAATCTGCATACACACACACACACACACACATATATATATATATATATATATATATATATATATATATATATATATATATATATAGGATGCACATAGAAGAGGTAGCAACAATTATTTTGCATAAAATACATTATTATTTCAAGATTTTTTAATGTCATGTTTTAGACCGCATGAATTTGTGAACACTATATATATATATATATATATATATATATATATATATATATATCAGTTCATACCTATGTCTAATTGTTCAGATATATTGAGTTAATTCAATTTGTTTATATTTAAGTCAACCTGTTTACATACATACATACACACATACATACACACACACACACACACATATATATATATATATATATATATATATATATATATATATATATATATGCATGTATATATATATGTGTATGTATGTATCTCAGTCTGTTTACATACATTGTTCTGTTCACAGATAGCTAGATAAATATACAGTTTGCAAAGTAAACTATTTTTTCTCTGGGCGATTTGTGATTGATTCACAACCCTCTAAAGGCATTTATGCGTCAACAAACGTAATGGCACTGATTGGAATTTGAACTCAACAAGCCAATTCCATTTTCGATGCCTTTAGCCTCTACGCTAAACATATACTTCCAAATAGTCTTTGAGATGACATAAATTAAAAAGCCTTAACTGAAGTCCTACATCGTTCTGGCCTGACCAGATTCAGACTCGAACCCGATAATGCAAAGTCAAGAAGCGGTTCAGTCACATTCATTGTTTAAACCCGGGCTAATGGTTTGCCGCTGCTAGGAACGGTGAAATGAATTGACGAAGCGTGAAATAATTCGGCCACAAAAGGCGATATGGGTCGCGGCAGGAAATTGGAAAATCTCCAGCTGGTATAGGGTGTTTGAAAATGGTGGAATGATCATTTTTCCCTTTCTGGCATTTCGGCCAAAATTAATGCTGTATTTTGGCAAATAGAACGAACTTTTTCGGTCAGCTCATTTTCTTGCGCCTAGGAGCATCCATCAAGGTTTTGTTGAAGAGCGTACAAGACCTGTTGACAAAGACTGATCGGTTCGTGTTTGGCGGAGAAAATTGGATAATGTTGCTGCTGGAAGTGGAGAACGGGTAGGCGGCTTGGCGATGAAAGGGTTGCGGAAAGTGATACACAGTTACATCGATACGTTTCATTTCAGGTTATTGTATTTACGAACTCCTTGATAAGTGTCGCTATGAAGTTAATATGCTTCAGCACAGAAACAATTGCACGCATGCTCATAATTTTTCACGTATACTTCCAGAGTCAACACTCTATTAGAAGATTTAGGGCTTGTAGTGCTAAAGCATGATAATATATGATAATATATGATAATATATGATAATATATGATAAAGTATGATTAATATGGCTGCGTGTTTCCTATTGTCATAATCATCGCCCTGTCGGAAAGGGCTATAGAATACGCCGGCTGCTTCTCTGCTGAGGGGTAAGACCCCTCCCCAATGGGGCGTCCTGGGTATGACGACAAACTACATCCGCGTCCAGGGTAAGACGATAAACTACGTCCAACAGCAAGGCCTCTGATGAGGCTTTGAGAAGCGTTGAACCACTTCTTAATTGCTAGTGTTCCCAGGTCCACCCTGACCCGGGGTGGTAGCACCTGTTAGGGTCCCAGCTATAGGCAAATAGTTAACCCCGAAACTGAGGTAAAAATCATTATAAAAATGTAAAAATAGGTATTAATACCAGAAATACTTTGAAAAAAATTATTACCAGGAATTAATATTTGAAAAAAAAAAATTACTAGCAATACATATGATTGTACTCAAAAATATGAGTAATTGAAAAATGATTCAAATATATATGTATACATATACACCTTTTTTGCCAAACTATCGCTATGTATCTATTTCAAAAATATTGTTGGCATTAAATGACCCACTGACGTTTTGATATACCATAAAACAAAACAACAAACCAAGCAACGTATTATCATTATCGCTTTCGTTTGATTATAAATAAATTCTAAATTTTATAATGTTGCTTTCAAATGAAAGAGAGTAAGGTCGAATGATGAGGAAAGATATTTATAGGGTCAGTTTTATTGGGTTATATCACTTTTATCGGGCGTTTATTACTACTCTCTTTTTTTCCGAATTTCTGATATAAAATATTTCCATTAATCGTTACAGTTCTTCGTTCCATAGCCCGCATCAAAATGTTTGGATAAAACGTAGATACACTATACAGAATACTAAAAAATAAGATCTAAACGATTTGGATATTTCCGACTACCATAGTCAGTCAGTTATGTGCCATGTGTGATACTCACTTAGGCGATCAAGTGTCTTTCGATACATTTCGATACATGACTGACGAGGCAAATTTTTCTTGCCATTTCTTTCTGCGGTAGACCAGTTGACATCCAAGGCTATAGAACTCGGTCTTTCCTGCTATTTATCCATAGCTGGGGAGAAAAAAAGAGGATTCATACCTTTCCCAAGGGCATTAGCACGAAAGTGAATGTAATGGATTCGACTGGAAAATAAGTCAGTCAGTTATGTGCCATGCGTGATACACACTTAGGCGATCATGTATCGAAAGATACATGTCTGACGAGGCAGATTTTTTACCGATAGTAGGTCGCCATTTCTTTCTGCGGTAGACCAGTTGCCATCCAAGGCTAAAGATCAAAGTCTGTCCTGCTATTTACCCATAGCTGGGGGGAAGAAGAAGAGGATTTATACCTTTCCCAAGGGTATTAGCACGTAAGTGAATGTAATGGATTCGACTGGAATTCGAACTCGACTCTCCGATTCCTCAATCCGAGCCGCTATCTATTAATGTAATGGATTTGACTAGAATAGTCCAGAAGACAATAAATCGAAGAAAAGAATGTTCCTTTCGCCTAAGCGCCCCTGTCGTACATGATACGCTTCTGAGTTCATCTTATACAGTCTTTATTCATTTGTTACTTGAATAATGCCAAAGAGGTCCTAGCGTAATTCTTATGCACACACTTTGATATTTCTTCCTGTCCAAGGAAATCCTTTCATTTGTCACAAATGGCATCCCGATGTCTTCTCTGATTTCGTCTTCCCATCTCTAAAGTCGTCTCCTACGTGATCTCCTTCCAGGGATGTTGTCTTTCGTAATCTGTACACAAGGCTTCGTTTTCCACTTCCGATTACATAATTCCATGCATTTATTGCATTTATATTTGTGTGATAGATAGAAAATTCTTACTACCATTCTGATTTCAAGTTCTCTAAGTTCAAAAATGATCTAAAACAATAATTTACAGACTTGTCGACGATATTTTGAAAACAGAACGTCTCAGCGGAAAACTTATTGGCATAGAAAAGGACACGATCAAATAACAGATATGAACAAAGGGGAAATCGAGATTGGTAGATGTGCTAATGAAGCGCTTGGTAAAGACGGATAAATACATTCATACAAATGAACAGGCAGAAGAATTCATAAGCGCTGAGAAGATGAATATGAATAGACTGGGATAGATAGATAGATAGATAGATAGATAGATAGATAGATAGATAGATAGATAGATAGATAAGGACCGAATGAGATAGATAGATAAGAACCGAATGAGATAGATAGATAGATAGATGATATAGATAATGATAGATAGATAAGAACAGAATGAGATAGATAGATAGATAGATAGATAGATAGATAGATAGATAGATAGATAGATAGATAGATATAGATAGATAGATAGATCATAACTGGCACAGACAGATAGATAGATAGATAGATAGATAGATAGATAGATAGATAGATAGATAGATAAGAACCGAATGAGATAGATAGATAGATAGATAGATAGATAGATAGATAGATAGATAAGAACCGAATGAGATAGATAGATAGATAGATAGATAGATAGATAGATAGATAGATAGATGAAGGACCGAATGAGATAGATAGATAGATAGATAGATAGATAAGAACAGAATGAGATAGATAGATAGATAGATAGATAGATAGATAGATAGATAGATAGATAGATAGATAGATCATAACTGGCACAGACAGATAGATAGATAGATAGATAGATAGATAGATAGATAGATAGATAGATAAGAACCGAATGAGATAGATAGATAGATAGATAGATAGATAGATAGATAGATAGATAGATGAGGATAGATGAGATAGATGAAGGACCGAATGATGATAGATAGATAGATAGATAGATATAATAAAACAGAATGAGATAGATAGATGGATGATAGATAGATAGATAGATAGATAGATAGATGGATGATGGATGGATAGATGGATGAAGGACCGAATGAGATAGATAGATAGATAGATAGATAGATAGATAGATAGATAGATAGATAGATAGATAGATAGATAGATAGATATTTTAGCCGGTTTTTAGTGTAAATAATGCTATATTATTTCTTAAAGACTATTAAAATCAATATTTATGAATTGCTATATCATTTCTCATAGCAACTTATTTCAACAGTTTTTTTACCTCATGCATGTCTACACGCACTCGTATTTTTTGCCTTGAGTAGAGGGACGGTGTTTATGTCTGAACGTGGGCTTGTAAAGTATTTTATTCTAATGGATTTGTGTCACACCTACCAGTGCGTTTGGGGTAACAGTGACTGATTCCCAGTTTGGAAAACGCCCTTAAATAAAAAGAACAGTTTCTTTTTTATGATCTCTAATAAATATTGGTTTTCTTAACTAACATATACGATGAAAAGAGAAATCGAATCAAGAGTAGAAAACGTGTTCCATGGATGTCTTATAGTTTTAAAATTTGTACATTAAACTGAATTTACATCATTTGAACAACAGTGAGCAAATGGTTATCAATGGTTGTATGCCACCATCGACTCACCTTAGCGACGGACCTGAGTGAGAGTACGGTTCTGGCATATGTCTCTGTTATTCAAACTTTTCTTTCCTTCTGTGAGATACAACATGATAAGCATAAGATGAAATATATATATTTAAACAAGCAGTAGCCATATTCGGTTATACCCATTTACGTATAAATAATTCTTTTTCTTCTATGTGTTGTGTACCTTCAGGACGTTAGCGATCATAATTAGCAGGCAGGATTTGTTTTCGATTTATCTACTGATCAATAAGAGTGTGATTCTGTTACGTGTCCAACTTTCTATGCAGAAACGAGAGTTTAATGAAAGATAGAGTCGTTTTGTGAAAGAAAGGGAATATTAAATGAATTTCTAACTTTAGAATGGACGAATTAACCTTTTTACTAATATTTAAAATTTAGTATTTTCAAAAATTGTTGCGCTGTTATATTTATGGCCAGTATTGTTTAGTAACTTTTCGATAGGTTCCATCTTCGGTCGCCTCCATTTCCTGAAATTAAGAGATGAACTGCTTTCGATCCTCCAGATATTTCTTAGAAAACTGATTTTATCTGCGTTGTTCTTAAGACAAAATTTGAACCGTATGTTCTTCGGCGCCCTTATCAATTGTTTTTAGGAATAGGATTTTTATAAATTCGTTAGCAAGTTCTAGAAACGAAAGGATTTTTTTTTAAAATCTACTTTCTTTCTTTTTTATGTATCATGTACTTTCAGGATGTAAGCGATCACGGCTCCCCACCTCTTTCTTCTGCTTCTTTTCCCAGACCACGTTCTGCTATCCCGCTGTTCAAGGTATGCCACACATTGTTTTCCCTTGTTTCTCTTTCCCTCTATTCGACCCGTGAGTATCAGATTCTCCAGGCCCTCCTTCCTCATTATGTGCCCCAGAAACTTCAGCTGCCTCTTCCTGACATTATAAAATACTAAGAGCATCGTATATTGATAATATCAATGACAAGGCTAAGAAAATCATGTCTAGATTGAAATTAGCAACAAAGTCCATTCATTATACGGCAAGCAAGCTTCCCTAACATTCTTTCTTTTTATGTGCCATGTCCTTTAAGGACGTAGACGATCATTGCTCTCCCCCTCCCTCTATCCCTCGCAGCTCTCAACAAGTTCCTTCCCTCTGCTTTCTCTCGCAGACAACGTTCTATCATCCACTTGCTTAACTCCGCCAGGTATATCAAGTGCTGCTTTCCCTTGTCTCTTTTTCTCTCTATTTGACCTGTGAGTATCAGATTCTCCAGGCCTTCCTTCCTCATTATGTGTCCCAGAAACTTCAGATGCCCCTTTTCTGATGTTAAGTATAAGCCTTCCCCTTGTTTGCAACCTAGAAATCTACCGTGGGACAAATCAGCCAAATAGTGGACACCCATACAGTGAGCTTTTCTATGTACAGAAGTTTCAGAAATATTTGTTGTAATTGATCGAAATAATGTTTGACGTAATTTCTTTTAATTATAAGTGTGCACTTCGTCGTGATGTAAGCGTTAGCAAGGTTGTCTCACTAGAACAATTACGACTGATCCTCAGTGGGTGCCTAAACTTTTGACCTAAGTTCGCCTTAGAAAATCACCTTATATCACATGAGCATTGTAAGGCATTTAAAAACAATTGGATATTTGAATCTCTACGATGTTTGGGTGTCTTCAACCAAATTTCCATCTACGACTCTCTACTCAAACGCAACAAAAAAACGACCCATGTTTTAAAAAAAGGGGTTACCTTGACCATTGTTTATATAGAATGAAGAAAATGTCATGTGAAAAGAAAATGGTCTACTGTCTCCTTATTTTTCCTTCAAGTCGTAGGCGATCATGGCCCTCCACGTCTTTCTTTCCCATGTAGTTCTTAATAATTTTCTCGTTTTTCTATTTCTCCCATCTGCCCTGTGTGTATCAGATTTTAAAAGCCCTCCTTCCTCATTACGTGCCCGAGAAATTTCAACTCCCTCTTCTTGATGTTAAGTATAAGTTTCCTTTTCGTTTCCATTTTCTCCAAAACCTCATTGTTGCTCACCTATTCGGTCCATGGTATCTTCAGAATCTTTCTGTAGAATCACATTTCTGTTGCTTCAAGTGCCATCTTCATCTTTAAGGTGATTGTCCAGTAATCACTGCCAGATATCATGTAATATTTTAGCACTCTTTTCTTTGTTTATAATGAAGTTTTTATGTTTCTTGATACTTTGCTTAGCTTTTGGAATGCGTCTTTGGCCATCCCAATGCATCTTCGGATCTCAGTGTCGCACCTTCTGTCCTCAGATAGAAAAATTCCCAGATATTTAAATTTCTGTACTTGCTTGATTTTACTATCCCTGATTTGTAATTTTCATTTTGGGCTCATCCTTTTGCTTTTCTACTGTTGACCGCTCTAAAAAGACAGTCCGTATCCGACGATGGTAAGTCTGTGTATCTGGTGGGATTTGGAAGTGTACTGTGTATTACGAGTTCTTTTCTGCAAAATCAATCGTTTGCTATTGGCCAATCGGAAGCGTGTCATCTTCTATCAAGACGACGCAGAACCACATGTCTCTTTGCTGACATGTCATGAATTGATACAAATAGATTGGTTTGGTTTAGTTTGGTTTCTTTTGTTTACGGTAGATCATCATCAATGGGCTTTTTGATGCCGGAAATTTTTTATTGCTGGCAATATTTTTTTCCTTCAAAAATGTATTGCTGGTAATATTTTTTCTTCAAAAATATTTTACACTTTCATAGTGTTTTGAGCCTAGATTGGGGGTTGACTATTTGCCCATAGCTGTCACCCTAACAGGTGCTACTACCACGGGTCAGGGTGGACCTGGAGACACTAGGTATTAAGAGTTGGTTCCATGGAAATAAAAAATTAAAATATTGTTATTGCTGGTAATTTGTTTTTCAAAAATGTACTGCTGGTAATAATTTTTTACTTCAAAAATTTGTTGCGACTATTAAAACCTATTTTTACACTTCTGTCTGTTTATTTTAAGTTCGTTTCATATTATCTGATAAGCTTAATCACATTATCATTGAAAGACGAAAGGAAATCACCATATTGATACATGTTTAAATCAAATCTAAGCTTTTGGCTTACATAAACCATTATCAAAGATGACAATTAGTGTACAATATATTAAGCAATACACAGATAAGAATGTGATGATAGTCTGTTTCTGTTTACATGGATGATTTCCAAACAACGATAAACACGTGCATATAAGACGCTAGAAGCGAAAATCACACCGCAGCTCATGACGTCACATATGACCACGCGAGAGTGAAAACGAGAAGTATTAAGTATGGGAAGCCGTTGGTATAAACCAATGTCTTCTGTTACCAATTATAGACAGTTAAAGATAATTGTGAAGATTTAATAGTTTATTTTGTTTAGGTTAGGTTTCAACTGTTTTATGTATAAAGCTTCAAGAATTCTTAATTTTTGTTTATTGTTTTCATGTTTAAGTATGATTGTGTTTTCAACAAGGATTTTTCGGAATTGTGTACACGGCCAGGCATGTTGTTTTAAATGCCTAAAAATGTTAGAGTTATCATTCAAATGTAAAGTCAAGCGTATATATATATATATATATATATATATATATATATATATATATATATATATATATATATATGTCATCCACAAACAGGCTGTTTCTTAATTCATCCGTGTAGGTAGATATCCGATTGCCTCAAATCGGTACCGCCACCCGTCTGATTTGGTATTAGTCGGAGATTTTGCCTTTGGTATGAACGTGAAGAATTTAGACGTATTTATTTTTAGAGAAAGACGGCAGTGATCGGGGACCTCGATTCGTATTAACGAAGAGCATTTCATCAGCAGCAGTAATAGTCACATTTTACAAATTCACTATTGCCCGCGAAGAACTCAACCGAAATATATATATATATATATATATATATATATATATATATATATATATATATATATGTGTGTGTGTGTGTGTGTGTGTGTGTGTGTGTGTGTTCATTCCGTTAAAAATATATAAATCAATTTGAAACACATCATAGAGTTTAATAACTATTGTTAAATTCCTGGAAATACTGAATGATACGTGCTTCCTTATCCATAATACAATATAATCATTATTAATTCCTACGCAGTTAAATTTTTAGCTGCGAAAAAGGTTGCTATATTGCAACATAATCTCCTCCGTTGTATTTGCACAACACAAACCGTCTGCGTTTATCACATAGATTCGACATTAACGCATGGCTTCGATTATTATGCAAATAAATGCAATGGTTAACTGCATCGACGGTCGTAAATCTTTAACAAGTTGAGAATTTCCTAAAAGTGATTTCTTGTAAATCGAAAGATTTACTTCCCTTGATTCAATTAAGCCTGCATTCATTTTTATTCTGTTCACGCGGTCATGGTTCAAGGCAAAAAAACAAAAAACAAAAAAAAAAACGTAATTTTCATAATGTTACCGAGAGCGAGACGTCCTCCTTGCAAGAGAAACAGATGTTTGACTCTGTCCATAAAACTTCTCGTTGCTTGATGTAGCTCTGAAAACATACGATCACATTAAGAAAAGTAGGAATCTGCATCAAAGCCTGATTCATTTTCATGATATATTAGGTACGGTGTTGTCTAAACGAAGAGAGAAAATAGATAGATAAAAGCTGTTCCAATAACTTGGACCGATTTTATATGTGAATTACGTTTAAGCGTCTAATGTTTTTTTTTTTTGTTTTTTTTTTTCGGATGTAACAACTTACATCTATGGCAATTTCAACCATGGAAAGATTAACAATCAAACAACGTGTTAAAGTTATAGAAGCTAATTACGAAAATGGACGTTCAAACAGAAATACATTTCACGCACTTCGCGATCTTTTTAGTCAACGTAATCGACCAACCGAGAGTGCAATTGGAAACGATGTAACTTTGTCTTGGAGAGGTTCAATTCTTGCGCGCGATGACGAATAGAGGGGTCTGGATTTTAGGCCACATTCTCATGCACTGCAGCAATGTTTTCAGCTGAACGGCATAAAAGAGCAAGACCCAGTTTGGTTGAATTCAAGAACAATTTTTCCAATTGCACTCTTGAAACTTTAACATGTTGTTTGATTGTTAATCTTTCCATGGTTGAAATTGCCAAAGACTTAAGTTATTAAATCTGAAAGAAAAAGAAAACACCATTAGACGCTTAAACTTAATTTACATTTAAAATCGGTCCAACTTATTGGAACAGCCTTTATATCTGGAGAGACATTAATTATATTTACATGTTTAGCAATTCTTAGATAACAGTTGTGTTGCCATAAAATAGAATGAATAAATGCTGTTATGACATTTTAACGACTGTTCTATGAAGACATTTTACATATAGATTCGCTAACGAATATTTCTCTTTGTTAAAAATTAGGAAAATCCTAGCTTTCAAAAACCTTAGGTTTTTATATTTCATGGCGATGCAGTAAGTCCACACGCTGGTTTCTCAAATTATTATCACACTGATGATATAGGTTCAAGCATTTTCTCAAAGTTAAACATTTCCTTAGCACTCCATATTTTCAAACCAAAACATTTTGTTTTGTATACTGCTATGCTGTATGTGGAGCGTATGTCTGGCATGTATTGTTCCTGATGGCAACAACTCTTAACTCAGAGCTATTACATGAAATGCATACCATTTTTTCCCTGGGGAAACCCAGGCCTTCTAGTCTCTGATCAAGCCTCTCTTTCGATTTTAATATTTCTCATCCTGTGGTCATATCTTATCATGACTTCTGTAACCCACCAGAGTCATAGGTGCATCACATGCACTGCAACTGTGGCAGCACGTTCTTTTAGGGTGAAAGATGTACCAAGTTCATTTGCTGCTGGGTTTGTTTTTGATTGATTTTTTTTGTTTTTTTGTTCAATTATTTCCATACTGGAAAGAATATTTTTTTCCAGATGCATTACATTTGTCTGCATTGTGATTCATCGTTAGTATTGCAGATACCTGACAGATATAAAACTTGGAACCATCCCACTTCTTCCGTTTATCATCATTAAGGCGAAACGAACTTCATCTTCAAAGAAGTGACGCGTTTCATGTAGAAAAAAAAAGGCCCCTAAATAGTCTTTGAACAGTACAATTACTAAGTAACTTCGTCAGTGTTTGCGCCAAGTTCTAATTATCAAGAAAATATCTTAAAATCAACTATAATGTTGATTCCACTCGTTACTAGTAATAGTGTAACTTTATTAGAATTAGATGGTAGTAATATTCCATGTTGCTGAAAAAGTTTCCGGTCTGTTGCAGTTCGAAACGTTGACAGACTAAAAAGCCAATGCCAACACAAGGATCTGAGTAACACAATTATTTTAAAAAAATAATTACGAAAAAGAACCAAATATATATATGAAAGGAAGAAGTTATAGTAGTTCCAACGAGAGAAAGTGTGCATATTAAAAAGAAGAGAGAAACCACAAACTTTTTTGGTTGTAATGTAGATAAAAAAAAAAAATATTATGTTTTATTTTCCATAATTTTGCTACACGAGTTTCCGTCCTCACGACCTTCATCAGGAAAAGGGTGGAAATTTCCACATATTATTAAAAATAATTCATTTTTTTCTTTATGTTTTTCGACGTTAAATATTCTCGATATGAGACATTATCTTTTTTGTGTGTTAGTGACCCAAACGTCTTCCTGAATTGGCAGTAAAAAACGTTCTGCGTGAAGGGTTATAAAACAATTAAGATTGAATTGAAGGAGTTATCGGCATTCTTATATATATATATATATAGCAAGTACCTTGGATTTTATAAATAACATATTGTACCAAATATAATTACATAACTCATATACAAGAGTTCAACATATCTAAAATTTTGTTATTTTTTATAGGTATCTGATATCTGTCTTGCTGAAAGTGGATCCTCATAATGTGTGTGTTTGAAATGAGAGAACGATCCCATGCATGTTCCCTTCGTGATGGTGACAATCTCAGGGATGTAATGAGCATATCTTAGGTAATAGTTGAACTCTTGTATATCAGTTATGTAATAAATATATTTTTTACTCTGTGTCATTGGATTATGGGACAATATACATACATACATACACACACACACACACACACACACACACACACACACATATATATATATATATATATATATATATATATATATATATATATATATATATATATATAAAATTCCAAAGAGAATAGAATCCAGTTAGAACTCAATATCCAGGCGAGAAAAAGAATATAATATAAAAGGCTTAAACACTAATATTCCTTGGTTATAATTTATTACATTGGAATCGTAAATACGATCCAATTCATCAGACCTACAAATTCAAAAAGAAATAGGAAAATCTTCCGATTTGATTCCAATGTAATAAATTATAACCATGGAATATTAGTGTTTGAGCCTTTTATATATATATATATATATATATATATATATATATATATATATATATATATATATATATATATATAAAAAAAATGGTTATTACTGTGTAGCGAAGAAACCATATTTTAAATCAGTTAATTTATAATATTTATGCTTTGTAAATTTACATTGAGCACTGTTTTTAAAAATAAAAAATATCAATAAAAACACCGGATTATATATCTTAATTTTCTTTCTTTTTATTATAATATATATATATATATATATATATATATATATATATATATATATATATATATATATATATATACACATTGGCTCCTAATCAAAATCGAGCACTCTTAATCTTTATTTTTAGCAAAAAAAAAAATATTGAAAAAAATAAATTTCGGAATTTCTCTGAAAAACATTCCTAATACCAACAAAAATGATTATTTCCTTATATTATTGCACAACAAACAGAGGAACTCATACGAAAGATGAGATGGAGAGCTTACTTCTTCCTTCAACGGAATGACTTACATAACAAAAGCAATAATGAGGTTTACGGTTTTAACACTAAAAAAGCAGCACCGTTTATTCATAGTTTGTCTGGTTTCAAAGATGACCTTTTGGAAATAATAAATAACATAAATTTCCATGAAAAGAAATGCTACTTCCAAAAACGTCTGGATAAAATAGTAAAAGATGTTAAGACAACAGATATTTCAGTGAAATCCGACAAAACAGGAAACTTCTATAAAATAACGACAAGGGACTACAACGAGCTAATTAATAAGGATTTACATAAGAACTATAAAAAGGCAAATAATAATAACCTCAACATGGTTGAGAAATATTAATACGAGCAGTAAAAAAATTACATTGAGCGCACTACTTGTAAATATAAAAAATATCAATAAGAACACCGGATTATACATCTTACTGTTGTTTCTTTTATTATAATATATATATATATATATATATATATATATATATATATATATATATATATATATGTGTGTGTGTGTGTGTGTGTGTGTGTGAAAAGTGTATATAAATATAAATAAATATATATATGTATAATTATTAATATATTATATGAGCGGTACTTATTAGAAAGCGCTCAATATCAGAGATAGAGCTGACATATTTGGCTGGATAGATGTGAGTTTCTGACCCTGAGTTTCACGCTTTTAGCGATCGTCAGACGAGACGATCGATAAAGCGTGAAACCCAGGGTCACAAAAATCACATCTATCCAACTAAATATATATATATATATATATATATATATATATATATATATATATATATATATATATATATATTGAAATTTTATATAAATATATATACGTTGAAATATTATATATAGATATATTGAAATATTTTTTTTTAAAAAGGAGAAAATATATTTTTTATTCTTTGATTTAGAACTAATATTTACGATTTTCTATTTTAATTTTTAAAATTATTCAACTCGTGTCTTTAGTTTTGTGATTCTGTTTCAACATGACTTGGGATGTTAATATTTTAAAGTATAGGTCAAGGTTATTTTAAATGTCTATATATATATATATATATATATATATATATATATATATATATATATATATATATATATGATATATATATATATGTATGTACATACATGTATATATATATATATATATATATATATATATATATATATATATATATGTATATATATGTATATATATATATATATATATGCACATATATATATATGTCTATGTACATATATATATATATATATATATATATATATATATATATATATATACGTATATATATGTATATGTATATACATATTTATACGTATATATATATATATATATATGTATATATATACACACACACACATATATATATATATATATATATATATATATATATATATATATATATTCAGAATAATAACCATCGGTCAAAATCATTCAATATTTCTAACTCATTACTTTTTTAAACAAAAAAAAGTCTTATTTTCGTGCGTAACAAGTTTATGTTCATATTATTTAACACCTAAGCGAACAAATATTTTTGCATTCTTTTCCAGCACTGACCGTTTCGTTAAAATCTAAAGAGGTCTTCATTATCAATAAGGTCCTCACCCGTCAAACACAGGCGAAACAGAGACTGCCTTCCAGTGATGATTTATATAGTCGAAGAGTTGTAAAGTTGAATGATTTTCACAAATTTCATTTGTAAACACTCTTTATACATTCAATAGATGTGCCTATTGTTATTTCCTAAATAGTACTTTTTTTCTTTCTTTTCCATTTATTTTTTGACAATTTCTATTTTATATAACACGGCAACAAGTCTGTTCATATAATAAGTGTTATTTTCTATCAAACTATAGACAAGAATTTTCTGACTTTTGTTTGAGAAGGTTACACTTTTAACAATACTCGAACTATATTGCAAACAAAGACAGAAATATTAAATATGAACAGGTTGAGATAGATAGATAGATAGATAGATAGATAGATAGATAGATAGATAGATAGATAGATTAGATAGATAGATAGATTGATTAGGATAAACTGAGATAGATAGATAGATAGATAGATAGATAGATAGATAGATAGATAGATAGATAGATAGATAGATAGATAGATAGATAGATTAGGACAAACTGAGATAGATAGATAGATAGATAGATAGATAGATAGATAGATAGATAGATTAGGACAAACTTAGATAGATAGATAGATAGATAGATAGATAGATAGATAGATAGATAGATAGATAGATTAGGATAAACTGAGATAGATAGATAGATAGATAGATAGATAGATAAATAGATAGATAGATTATAGGATAGACTGAGATAGATAGATAGATAGATGAGATAGATAGATAGATAGATAGATAGATAGATAGATAGATAGATAGGAACAGATTTTAATAGATTAAATTCAAAGACAATATTTTCTGAATGATTATTGACTATTTATTTTATATATGTTCGAATCTTCATCCATTTTGAAGAGATTATTATGAATTTGTATGCGTCTACGTTTGTATTATTATAATTTGAATGCATTTGAACTTAGAGTCAGAGTTATATAATGTTAATGTAACTAAATTGTTGTTCTGAAGTACTTGAATAAGACTTGAGTTATCTGACGTTCTTATAAAAAAAAACAGAAATATAAAAAATATATATAAAATGCCAAATGTACATATGAAAAACTATTACATCGAAGATAAAATGTCTTTAATAGATTATATTTACGGAGCATTGATTCAGGTTGCTTCTTTTTCTGCTTGCAAAATAATTTTATTGGTTTTCTTTTGTGACTTACTATTTTTCGTCGATTAGTTTGCCTTCAATTCGTAATGGGCTTGAAATCTGGTTCTTTCCTCCTCAGCCTTTGACTCATCACAGGATTTTTATTTTCTGTCATTATGCTGCTAAAAAATTTAGTATGTAGTCTGGGGATGATTTTATGAAGTCACTTGCCATAATGCAATGGTTTTCGTGTAGATTATTTGAAGAAACCAAATCAAACAGTGAATTCTTTATTTTTGTTGCCCCGTGACATACTATTGTGAGTTATAATAATTTTTACATGTAATTTTCTATTTGACTGAAATAAATGATGTACGCGTATATCCGACTGGTTGAGTAGGTTTCCTTATATATGTGACAATATAAAATGGGAAATGACTGTGAACGCTTTGAACATTTCTGGAAGCTCATTTTGTATGAAGACCTTAAATGGAACTCATAAATACAAACCATTATCGAAGATGATGCAAAAAAAAATAAAGATCGCTAGTTGTTTTGTTCGGAGATAAAAGAGAACTTCAACAAGGAAATTTTAAACACATCTAGCGTCGACAATGACTTCGGGTTTGCTCTCTCACTTCCCCTGTTCCCAGACACGAAATAACACGTCTATATTCTTCGACGTGTAAAATTTAACTCACTGAACTCTCTTTCTACACCCAACACTCCCACGCTAGTTTTACCCAATCAAAAACGTACTTCCATTGTTTTCCTGCATTTGACCTCAAAGATCAAAATGAAACTCACTGAAATCACTTTCTACATCCAACATTCCTTTCCTTCTTTAGCTTCAGAAAATACCAGAATCCTTTTGCAGACTTTATATTTGCAGAAGTTAAATTAGATGAAATATGGAGTATTGTTGCCCTATCTGGGATGGAGTTATTCAATGTTCACTCCTTAGCCATGACAAGAATTCAAAGGCGTGTATATGGCCGTGTGATTTTCCACTTTGCAACCCGTTTCCCCACAGATGCTAGCCGGTCACGAGTTTCAAAACCAATGTCCGGATAAACCTCAATCTTTTCTTCCACCATTTCAGACATTTACAGTTAGGAAATGCCATGTTACCTCCACGGAACCGATTCGCAATCCTTTCCTCCATACTCCAATTATAAAGAGGAAATTCCACAGAGAGTATTTCCCCAAAAACTGCGAATTAGCGGAAAGGACTCCTAAGTGGATGCTTCCCTGAACATTGCAATCTTAATCCTTATCCGTGTAATCTTCATTTCTTATCACCTCCTATTACATTCAAATCACACACGTCATTCATTAAACCACTACCTTGATTAACAGTTACATTTAGTGATATTTAATATAAAAAAAGTAAACTCCATCATTCAGTCTTATGTAGAATTAATTATCAGCCTAGCACGGCTTCTCCCTTAAAATATACCTGTTATGCTTATTTGAGATCAAAACTTGTCTGATTTATAGTGAGAGTAAAGTGTTGTATAACCCTCCATTTCTGGTAAGGTCTTGGTTGACGGCGTCGATTCCATAATAATAATGTTGCTTTCTTCTTTCTCGGCCGCTGATCGCCAGTTGTTTCGTTTGGGGATAAAAGGGAACTTCAACAAAGAAATTTTAAACTCATCTAGTTTTATTCACCGCGTCGACGTGTACATTTTCTAACTAGCTAGTGGGGTTGCTCCCCCACCCACCCACACCGAGGAGTATGTTCCCAGACACGAAATAATACGTTTACATTCTTCGACGTGTAAGACTAAACACACAAAAATCTCTTTCTATATCCAATATCATCACGCTAGTTTTAACCAATTAAAAAAGACTTTCTTTGTTTTCATGTATCTGACCTCAAAGTTCTAAATGAAATACAATTCTCTTAAAAAAAATTAATAGTCTGCTAAACTATTATTTAACAAAAGGAACTCTCAGTTACGGAAATGTCTCTTGTATTTGTTAGTTCTATCAGTGAAAGAAGCGGATATAAACGGGTTATTGCACATGTTTCCAGTCATTTTCAATGGCTCTGGCTATCATATGGATATTTTCATTTGAAATCGTATCACTCAAATGGCCAATATGTGAATTTGAAAAGACGGGTCGTGTACACATTTCGACCTTAATCTGTTGCGCACATTTTCGCAGTGGTTTTCTTTGGAAATGCTTAAACCTATCACTTCTCACCCAAGATATGGGCGTCCTGGGTATGACGATAAACTACATCCATGTCCTGGGTAAGACGATAAACCACGACCAACAGTAAGGTCCCTGATCAGGAGGTTTTGAGGAGCATGGAACCACCTCTTAATTGCTGGTGTTCCCAGGTCCACCATGACCCGGGGCGGTAGCACCTGTTAGGGTCCCAGCTATGGGCAAATAGTTAACACTCAGATTACATTCACGTCCTGGGTATGACGAGAAATTACATCCGTGTCCTAGGTAAGACAATGAACTGCGTCCGCGTCCTGGGTAGGACGATGAACTTCGTCTAATAGCAAGGCCTCTGATAATACATTTTTGAAAAAATAATGTTGCCAGCTTTAAATTTTTGAAAAAAAATAATATTGCCAGCTATACCTTTTTGAAAAAACATAATATTACCAGCTATATACATTTTTGAGAAAAAATATTAACAGAAATGGATTTTTGACAAAACAAAAATATTACCACGAAAAAAAATGTTGTCGGCATTAAATGACCCATTGAGAACAAACCAAACCAAACCAAACCAAACCAAACCTAAGATATGAGATGTATAGCGGGATAGATTGAACTCTCTTGCCTTGAGTTGTAGCCAGTCTAGGAACAACAGCACTCTAAATTCCGATCCGCGGAGAACGCAATGACAAACAACGACTTTATTTTCATCAAGAAATCATCGTAATTCACAGATAGTTAAGAGAAGGGAAACTTTTGAGAGCCATGGATGCCTAGATTCTGAAGTAACAAGGAATTAGTTGGTTTAAAAAAAAAAAAAAAAACGTATTGGAAGGTTATCGTTATGCAGAACGAATATGAGTCCAGATATGAGATTTCCTGATGAAGAAAAGCGTACAATCTGGAATCACTCTTAATCGCCTGCGCGCAAAGAAATAAAAGAACAAATCATTTCTCATTATTTCACGTGATCGAAGGCATTATTACGATGCACACTGAGGCATTAGACAAAAAAAAAAAATAAATAAATGCCGACCGACTCCCAACTGTTTGAATCCATTAGTCAAATCCTGCGCAATTACACCTGAAACAGAGATGAAGAGGTCGCTAAAAATTTCACTATTCTTTTTGTGATTCGTCAAATACCAGATCGATCGATTTCAAAAGAATATTCTTTTGCTCTGAGCGAAGTGTGTCTTGATCTAGTTATGTAATTTTTGAAAGAATTTAATAAAATATTACACTTTCAGGTGAATTCTTTAAACCAGAACCCTATGGATTGTAATATTTTGTAGTTTTCATTTCAATTACCGTATATGCAAATGGGCAAGTGGTTAGAACGCTAGCATTCTGAACAGGAGAGCAGAGTTCGAATCTCACCATGGACGATTTCTCAGGAAGGAAACGTCCTGATGTTATAGGACTGGAAGGGTCGATCCAAGCGTGCATGCAATGTGTCTGAAAACCATACCAAGGGTTGACCCAAGCCTTGTGAGCGAAATTGGGTAGACGGATCCTTTGGGAGCCGTTGATAGCAGTGCTAGCACGAACTCACAAGTCATCGTGGCCGAGGGCTTGAGAGTGCTGGCCTTGTTCAAATTGTTGATCGGAAGCTGTAACAAATGTCTGCTCAGTATAGTTGCAGTATAAACCGCAAGTGGGCTTTGTGGGAATTGAATAAACACAAATGTGCCTGAGCAAGCGTCTGCAATAGGGATTGTCTAGCCTCCCTAGTAGACGGGTATCCTCGAATACGAATGGCCAGCTATACATATACCGTATGTGCTCGTGTATGAGCCTACTTCATGTAGCCTGAGTCTTTTCATATAGATCGTGTATAATGCAACCACAGCCTCTGTGCAATACTAGTTGGCTTTATCTATTATTTCCGTAATGGTCATCATCTTGGACATATTCTATAACAAACAAATGCTTTTCATGGTGAGAAAAGCCACTTTTAAGAGGCACACATAGTAAATGACGTAATGCTGTTCCTGTAGCAACAGGAAGAAAAAATCTAGGTTAAAAGAGGCAGGCGGAAGAAGCTTATCTGTACCGTTAAGGTTAGTCAAAGGTACGGTGAGAATGTTGGCCAATTAGGTAGGTTGCGGCTACCGAAAATGTCTTAAATTTTAACCCCGCCAGAAAACAATTACCATGTGTATAGTACAACCGTTTACCGAAAATGCATGATTTTTAACCTGTTCAAAAAAGACTTGTGTATAGTGCGAACCTCTATTTTTTGAGTAAAAAAAGATTAAAAAAAACAAAAAACACCCACTATACTTGATTATATACCGTATGAGAAAAAAAAAGAAATTTCTGGAAACGAATAATAATGGTTTCGTATTTTCACGGGGAATTCAGTCTTTGAGTTCCAGATTAAATGTAATTGCACAAAATCAGGATTCCAGCAGTTAGGAAGAAACGGGGTGGGGGACTTTTAATTTTTTCGATTCCTCGAAGATAGAAAACCTATTTGAAAAATCGATTTTTAAAATCGAAAAAAGGCCCTGAATATTTGAAAAGGCCACAGGAAGTCTTTCAAAATTGACGATACAAATGTAATGTGTCGTTTTCCAAACCGTTCGTTTCGGAAATACACTGACTTTACTTTTTGAACATAACAATTAGGCTTTTATCAAAGTCACTCAAATACTTCTTGCCCATAACTTCGGCTTTTAATACATCAAAATGAATTAATCTGTTTTTTATTCTTACTCTAACAATTATTACAAGACATTAGCTGTCATTCATGCTATATAACGTTTTGCTATATATTGCTGTTTTGTCTCATCTGCGTATCTTATTATATAATACGTTGATGTAATACGTATGTTTGTTCTCAATTTTTGTGTCTTTTAACGTTGCCAATGCAAAAAGTTAACAAGAGTTATCTACACTGCATACGCAACGCCTGTTGCCAGTGTCTTTTCTGTGACAATAACGAATTGTTCGAAAATGTTTATGAAGTTGAGAATTGAAAAGATCGATTTCTTCAGATATATGTTTAAAAACTTGCACACAAAAAAATGAAAAAATAATTCCAGCATCATTTTTATCTAAACCCCGAAGAAGTGTAATCGGTTAAGAAATCTGATAAGGTGCGATTGAAGAATCGGAATATATCATGAACCAGAAGACAAAACCAGTTTTCCATTTCAATATTCTTTTAGTTGCCTGGATTTCGGAAATGAAAAATATTTAGAATTAATTTAAATTAAGTTTTCATTTTTTTTCTCATCGCAACATAACAAAAAACATAAAGTCTATAACGCAGGATCCGTATATTTAGATTAAGGAAAGTGAATCGGAGATACAAGAAGAAAACTTTCACAAGAATTTATATCCAATATCCCTAGATCCCATTCGATACAAATGGTACCATTACCAATTTACCATAGACAAATTATTGCAATTCAATCTACTAATATACCTACATGCTTCGCCTGATTTTCCATACGATCATGTTTCTTACTAACTGTAATTATAGAAGTCTTTGGCGGTTAAATTAGGATAAGAGATGTCTATAGCATACAAGGATATGTGATGTGAGCTCTTATCTTAGCGGAGCCAACAATTTATTAACAATTTCTATTGTTTACACTGTAGAATATAATGTTAAAATTGTCAAATTTACACTGTAAAACATAATGACTTAAATGTTGTATATAAAAGTCAATTATAATGACAAAACAAACATTAATTAAAATTACCATTTTAATGATATTTTTACAATGATATTCACTCTATACAGCGCACAAGAGCCACTCGAGGTAGAGATTATAGTGTAAAAGGCAGAGTTGACCCTATATTTGAACAAATGATTCTAGTGAACGGTGAAGCACTCACTTGGGAGTCAGTCAGAAAAAAGCAGCGGTTCGTGGGAAGAAGCTATTCGAATGGAACTTACATCTAACCAATAGGATAAGAAGCAAATGAGGCTGGTTCGCTACAAGGTGCATGTCATGTTGGGTCTGAGCTTTGAAGGTTTGAAATAGTGGAACTATGGAATAAAATTCGTCAGAAGTCTTCCCATGGAAATAGCGATAAAACAAATAGTTGTTTACAACCTTTCGTCTGTGGGGAAAGAGGTTGTAGTGTGGAAATTAAATCATCACCCACAAGGCGACGTAGAGACTTTTTAGACTTACATCTAACTAATAGAATAAGAAACGAATGAGGCTGGTTTACTACAAGGTGCATGTCATGTCGGGTCTGAAATCTGAAGATTTGAACTAGTGGAACTAAAGAATGAAATTTGAATCCTTTTCATAGAAATAGCAATAAAGTAGGTAGATACTTGTAACCTTTGGTCTAGGATTGCAATATTGAAAATAATTCATCACCAACAAGGCCGCCTAGACGATTTTGACCGCTATCGAAACAGGATATAATACTTTTATGTGACATAAAGTTACTCTGGTTTGATTGGTTAGTTTCAATTTAAAAGGTAAAAATGATCATTAAACTAACGTAATCTTAATTCCTATTCTATAAAATATGTTGCTCTGTTTAATTAAAATTGAGTTCTATGCGTAAATCAGTTTTAATATTTAATATTTCATATTGTATTAATAGGATTCACTTGGATTATATACAACGGATTATTACGTATATATATATATATATATATATATATATATATATATATATATATATATATATATATATATTTTTGTGTTTGTGTGTGTATGAGTTTGTGTATATGTATGTGTGTGTGTTTCATAGCGTCACCTATCAACACATTTTACGCCTATCTATTTAGATATATGCAAACATGTACTCTTGGAGGGAAGTATTTTCGATACATATGCAGATAATCTGCATAATCGTTTATTCCAATAATTGTGTCTTAAATTAGCAACGCCATGTCAGTCATTGACCTGAATTCGAACGTATAACCTAATACCTGGAAATAGACTCTAACATTATTGTGGCAAGACCGATACTGTTTCATCGATTAATTTCTTCTCTAACACTTTTACTCCTTGAAAGAAGTCAACAGATATTTCCATATCGTAGTATGATGCCAAACAAATTCAAAGGGGTATTTCGTTTCTCACTTGAATATCTGTGACAGTGATTCGTAATGTCTAGCGATAGCAAACATAGGGTCGATATTTTTTTTTCTTTTGTGCCTTTTGTCTAACGCAAAACTACAAATTAATTATTATATTACGGACATTCGGAGACGGTGAATTTTCGCAGTGTGTCGAACGAAATTTTACGTTTCCTAACTCGAATATCTTTTTCTCTTTTTGAGCAACGCCTTTAATACAAGGTCTTTCATATTTCAAGATAATTTATTTTGAAGGAAGAAAAATAGGAACCTAGTGAAATAATGTCGTTATTTTCTTCTTAACTGATTAGGAAAGGAATTTACTTTTTGATTCTTTAACGTCTTAACATCGCGATGAATGACAAATACTTTGTCCCAATTCGCTGTTATGATGCCATGAAACGACTTGTAGTCATAGTTTTTACGCTCATATACAACCAAACGAAAGCATTCACACATATACACACAGAAACGCACACACGATTGTACATATATATATATATATGAGATAGATAGATAGATAGATAGATAGATAGATAGATAGATATGTGGTTGCATGGATAGTACTTTATAGCCCAGGGTTTCACGTTTGCAAGCCTGGGTTTCACACTTTCGCAAAAGCGTGAAACCCGGGGTTATACACTTCTATCCATGCTATCGCATACATTAGCGTAGTCACGAATATTGAGCACCTTCCACTAAATACCGCGCATATATATATATATATATATATATATATATATATATATATATATATATATATATATATATATATATTCATGTTTCATTAAGAACGACAGACAGTACTTCGATAAAGCATTTTATTTAATTTTTCTTGTGTTCGAACAAGAGCTTTCTTTTATGGACAAAGAATAACGTAAGACGTCTGGATAAGCATGTGGTTGTGTAACCGATGTAATTATTTATGAGTCCGGTTTGATCAGGAACACAGTTCCTTAAGGAGCATTTGAACTCATAGATAATGTTCGTTCTTTGTCATTTTGACTTAGTTGGTGTGTTGTTATTTTTGAGGATAAGGTTATAGATAATTAATTTGATTTTTTTTTAATCGGGTCAATTGGGGTATGTCTTTATAATATTTCTATGTGAATATTCGTCTTTTTTGTAGTTGTAGAAACTATAAACAAGACGAATCTTATCCAGACGCCTTACGTTACACCTATCTGATCACAGCTCCATCCATTTAAACACACACACCAACTTACCAGACTCCATTAGAAACATACTAGTAGAAAACATAAATATAATAACTTCATCCACTAATAATGAAAGCTTTAATAATAAAAAAGCCAACTTTTAACAATATTAACTACGAACAAGGCCACAATGTGCTAACCGTTTTCGGCAATTAAAAACATCTCTACGACACACTAAAACATACACATGATGCACACACTCAATTAAGCCGAAAAATTAAATCATCCTTGATAATGGATGAAGGTATAGCCGAAAGCGCTCGGAACTATAAAACATTTGGACAGTTTTTACACACCTTTTGTCCAGAAAAGAAAGCTCTTGTTCGAATACAAGAAAAATTAAATAAAAAGCTTAACCGTAGTACTTTTTCTGCATAAACGAAGGATTTCTGCCTAAATATACAACTATATATATATATATATATATATATATATATAATTATTTTTTATAAAAAACAAAAAGAAAATTTATAACATAAGTATGTTATAGAATCACTACAAAATAGCAATTTTGTTTCAACACCCTCGGTGTCTTATTTAGTAATTTTTGGTTATTGGAATTCATTCCGTATACACCAATTATATACTTGTATATATATATATATATATATATATATATATATATATATATATATATATATTGAGTCATTACACTATAATGTTTGCTATTCTATCTAATTCAGCCTTTTATATGATGATCAGTACTTAGCTGTTACAAATATTTCCAAGACTATAAACTTTCCTGGAGACAAGCCACAACCTTAAACTCTTGACTAGTATGTCATTGCCATACAAACAAAATCAGACGAATGATTAATGTAAACAATACGTGGCGCCAATATGTGAGGAACGCATGGTGAATGTGTTGTTGAGGATGGATTTTTTTCTTAGAAGTTTCTTTCTGATATTTCCAAACCGCAGCGTCTTTCAGCCTGAAAACACGGTAATTTGGTTTGGGATTAAATTGTCTGTTATATATTTTGAACAACACGAGGTCGTTGGGTTTAATCATTTTCTTTTAATTCTTTTTTGTATTGTTGTATCTTGACTTGGGAAAGTAGTAATCCTCTCAGGAATGGTGATAATGAAAAAAAAATCCGGTGCACACATTTATATTTTGATAACATTCGATAGTAGACCTCTCGAGAATTTTCCTTCTGAGTTACTTTCTCTTATAATAAATGTGGCATTCTTTAGAAAAAAATTTTGGTTTAATTTATTTCTGTGTATAGCTCATGCATTTCATAAATTATTGTATGTAAGATCTCTTTTGTTTTCCTAGATACGTTTTTGTTTTGTTTTTTTTAATTTCTACAAGTTTCTTCAATATATTGTTAGCAACTGTTCTGGCAATTTATTTTATATGTATCTTCTTCAGAATTATTGATATTTTTGTTTTTGATCATAATGATTATTTGGGATTCTGATTATTTCCATAATAGTTTTGGATGAGCTAAAAATTTAAGTGTTTAAATTCTCCACAAATAAACTAGGAATTTATTATAAACTAAATATTATATCAATAAATAAAATATAAAAAAAATCAAAATTACTAATATTAATATTTTTAATATTGTGAATAACAGTTAAGGAGTAATATTTCTTAATTAGAATCTAAGTCATCAATTTAATTTGAAACTATTTCTAGATGATTAATATATATATATATATATATATATATATATATATATATATATGTGTGTGTGTGTTTGTGTGTGTTTGTGTGTGTGTGTGTGTGTGTGTGTGTGTGTGTTTAAAGACCAAGAAAATTTCTTTGTTATGGATTTTTTTCTATATCTTGGATGATTTTACTGGTTTCCAGTGTTTATCTAAATATAAATTGTCTGATTTCTTAGTACATTCGACTCACATTATCAGATACATTTCTTTTTTATTTGTTATGTCAGTTTCATGTTTTTTTAATAAATATCGCATCTTCGCATGTCAAATATCGTGTCTTCACGTGTTAAATATCGCGCCTTCACATGTCAAATATCGTGTCTTCCTTTGTTAAATATCGTGTCTTTGCGTGTCAAATATCGTGTCTTCGCATGTCATGGCAGTTTTTTTAAGTACTGCGTCTTCTGTGTCGTTTCTTTTCATTTTATTTAAACATGTTATGTATATTGTAAATGAAGTACTACTTAAGATGCAAGTAATTAATATGTGAATAATAAAAATAAATATTTCCTTGATATAAACCCACATTTTGCGATGAAAGCAGTTGAAACAACTTTATATACGTGTGCTTTTCACACAAGAATCCCAGTTCAATCTTTTATAGAATGCGTTTAAAATGATTAGTTTCCTTCCTGGAAGTAAATGAAACCTCAAATACTCTTTCCATTGTTCGACTCATAATGCTTTATTCCGACATAGGCGACCATCGTTCGTATCTATGCTCAGAGTCAAAAGATTTCACTACAAAGTCCACCCTGATTTGAATCAAACTAACCGGGTACTCCCCAGTGTGTAGGACACGAAAGATTCATAGCTTGAAATTAATTGGCTGAACGCCGAACGTTTTTCGCGGATTTTATTGTTTGAATGCCAAGAGACTACAACTAATGGAAAAGGAATGGGGTTGGCGCACAGAGTTCGACGGTCTTGTTATGCCAAGGGGGGATTGAAAACAAACGATGGTCGTGTCTGTACAAAGAACCCAGCGGCCAGGGTGAAAAAGGTTGACGGGTGGGGCTGCTATAGTCAGCAAAGATTGAACGTTCCAGTTTCATTCGCTTTGTCTTCGGAGCCAACAGTCTGAGATTATTCGTTCATAAGAATCATTTTCTTCTGACCTTCGGGTCCATTGATGTTTAACTTATACCACTCAGTCATGGAGACAATCACACATGAAGAAACCGGATGGAAACATTTGGAAAATGGAGGCTGCCTTCAAATATCTTATCAAACTAATAGGAAAATTATGCAATATTTGCGAAAACATTAAATAAATTCTACTTAACTTCTCATGTGAAGTCATATTACTCTCTAATATAATTTCAAAAATTCACATCGAGTTTTACCACCAGAAGTAATAGAAATTTACAAATTCTAAAGAATGAGTTATTACACTATTTACAAGCGGACAGTTGTCTTCATCTTTGTTGTTGTTATCACATTTCGGTCTTTGTACTTTCTGGCCTTCATCAAGTGTATGTCGATCTGTGTAAACTACACGGAACGTAGACAGAAGATAAAAATCAGTGTCCGTTGATTAGTATATTTAGCAACCTCCGCACGAGGGTTGCATGTGGCACAAGGCCGGTTTAACGTGGATTCTCCTAGCCCGTAAGCCCGGCCAAAATTATTCCCTTTCGAACCTGTATAAACGGGTTCAGGGTCAGTCGACCTCCCCGAACAAGACTCTGCCCTTCGGTGGAGCCTCGTCCGGGTTCCTCTCTGCTCAGAGGCAGAGAGTTCGACCGTCTAGCTGGAACAGAGCCCAGCTAGTCAATTGATTAGTAATGCACGAAACATATCACGCTTTGTTTTCGTTATATTTGAGAATGTAGACCAAATACATGTTTCATAATTTGCATACACCACTCCCAGAATACGTCCGAATAAAATGGTCGATAAAGAAAAATAGCTCATGCGTTTTCAAAGAGTTTTTGGTACTGTTTTGAGAATCTCTGTACATGAAATGGGAGGGGCGATCAATTGATTGACGAAGAACATTTTTATTAAAAAAACAAATAAAAAAAACAAATAAATTGACGAAGAACAATTTTATTAAAAAAAGATTATTTTATTAAAAATTTAAAACTTATTGCAATAATTGAAATACCTTCTTTTGAAATGTTAATTTTGGTTTTAATTGCAAGAAAAATAACATAATATTGAATGTAAATAATAGAAATTACTTTTGTCTACTTGAAGTAAATTTAGACTGTGTTAATGTTAATTTTCCTAACATTAAATTAGCATCAATTACGCGATGATTAATTTCTACCAATAGAAAAAAATGGATAATCTTCAAAATCTTAAAAATAATAATGGGTTGCTTGCATTATTTCCATTATTCGGACTGTTAGCTACATCTTCATTGTCATATTCGCAACGTTTCGGCCGTTGTACGATTCTGCCTTCTTCAGGTGACTGGAATTTCGAATCGAACCCTTTATTTCGTCCACTGCGGTAGATTGTTCTAGTTCCACGTGCCATGCCTCTTCTGGATGTCTCCGTTATTTCCCTTTAAGTCAACTCTCCACGTTTTTGGTTCACCACTACTGTAGCCTGGTATTGAACTCACGACCCTTTGGGTCTAGTCACTGGATCTAACCAACGTCTTTATTCTCCTTGAGGCTGAAACGTTGTGAATATGGCAATGAATATGAAGATAAGAGCCCGAACACTGTAAATAATATAATTAATCATAATACCTCATCTCAGAGATATAGAGAGAATAATGAATAGAATTAGTTGATTAAATAGTTTCTTAAATGCAGTTGGGCAATATATCGCTTACTTTTTACTTAAATATAATTAAAAAACACACACACACACACGCGCGCGCATATATATATATATATATAAACATATATATTTTATCGTACAATTTAATACTTATTAGTTAGAATAAATTCTATTTTAGTATAAACCTAACTTTAAAGTATTTAATAGTTATTATAATCTTACTTCGTTGTCAAGTTTTTTAAATTCTCGTATACTTGTAATTTGATTGGTCATTCCAGCTTATGTAACAGCGTTTCCCCTTACGAAGTGGTTAATTAAGTTGAACCTTTTAAAACCCTTTATTCTACATTCAATATCATCACTTGATAAGACACCAGAGGTTTTGAAACAAAATGGCTATTTTTGTAGGGATTTTATAACATATTTATGTTATAATTTTTGAATAAATAATTATATATATATATATATATATATTAAAGACATTTGGCGTCATATGTTAAGAAATGGACAAGGTCCGACAATTTATTTATTAAAGACATTTTTATTTATGTTTAACGTTGTTATTTTATAGATACAGAGCAGTTATGAATGTACGAGATTCATGGAAGATTGTAGTTTATAACAGTAAATTCGACCTTGTCTACCATAAGGTTCATGGTGGCCGAGTGGTTAAGGCATGTCAGCGTATATGACAGTTCCGTATAGGATGCAGGTTCGAATCCTGTCTATGAACGAATATTTTCTATGAAAATTTCTCGGACATTCAGGCCGGTAAATGTTATTTAATACTGTTTATCTTAAACAGAGCATTTGCTTAAATACTTGTATCTATAAAATAACAACGTTAAACATAAATAAAAATGTCTTTAATAAATAAATTGTCGGACCTTGTCCATTTCTTAACATATATATATATATATATATAAAATAGAATAACACTAAAGAGCCAAGAAAACCTACCTAGGTTTCACCTAAACGGATCTTCAGGGTAAAAGCCAGTTTTACCCTGAAGATCCGTTTAAGTGAAACCTAGGTAGGTTTGCCAAGGAGCATTATAAAGTACAGGCTCTCGAGAAAGCAGTTGAACAACATTCTCCATAAGTTTTCTATGGGGTTCGGCTCAGGAGATTCGGGCGCCCATGTCATAACACTCACCTGTTTCTCATCAAAGACAGGGAGCATTATCCTGCATAAAAAATGAGCTTGGTGGCGTCGATCTGCACCCTTTCAGCAGAAGGGAGCAGACAAGACTGTAAAATTCTCTTGTACTGCTCGCTCCTGGGGGTCTTTTCAATAGGTTTTAAGAAACCAGTTCCATGAAAAGAAAAGCATCCCCAGAACATTATACTGAACGGATGCTTGACACTACTTACTGCTAAATTCAAAGAGCTTTCAAAGATTCTTCTTCGGAGTTTAGATCGCTTATCCTTTAAATTTAGCTCAACTTTCGTTTCATCGGAGAAGAGAACATTTAGTAAAAAAAATCAGGTGAGTCACTATTTTTTACGGCTCTATTATTTATTAACTCGGTTCAAAGTCAAGTGTGTGCGGTCACATTTTCTTACACCTAATTGACAGAAACGTTCAGAAAATGACGAATGTTTCGTGGCCAAAAGCAAGTATGAACGAGCAGAAAGCACAAGACTTATTTTTAAGCTATGTGACAGGCAACACTCGAGCAAGACATACTTAACAGGCTCTTGTTCAAGCATTTTTATCGGGGTAAAATGAATGAAAGAAAAATAAATGGGTCGCGATGCAAAATACATATGACTGTGTGGGCGTAATCGAAAAGCTGAATCCTATTGAGTTCATTCATGTTCGTTTTTATCGCAATTAATGGTCTCCCAAGTGATAAACCCACTCACTACCTACGAAACCAATATTAGCTCTTTGATGCGCGCTTCATGTAGATATTTACTATTCTCAATTTATTCAAGCACAGAACCTCAATAATGTCGTACCAGGGGGAATTTACTAAAACCACAATATCCACGCTTCTAATGGAGATCGAACTCGCTAAACAAATATTGGTCTTTGAGAGTAGTTGTTAAACATGATTATTGCTGCCCAGTAGAGTTATTTATTAAAGTCAAGTGAATCTGGTACCAAGCCACAAGAAAGGAGACAAACATGTTTAAAAAGATAGATATAGATCTAAACAAAATAGATAGGTTGGTTGACAATAAGTGTTTGATTTCTTTTTCTTTATATCCATTGTTAGGGGATAGTTTTAAGATTATTCAGTAATTTATTCAGACATGGCATAACAACAGAATGGCATCCTGTATAAATTGAACACTGGACTGCAAAATTCGTCTGATATCGTTCTATAAGAGTCGTACTCTCTCTCTCTCTCTCTCTCTCTATATATATATATATATATATATATATATATAAATAGAGAGAGAGAGATGCTGTAAAATTAGTCTGATATCATACAATAAGTCTTTATTTCTCTCTCTCTCTATATATATATATATATATAGAGAGAGTGAGAGAAAAAGAGAGAGCTAGAAAATTATTTTCATATCATACAATAATAGTCATACTCTATACATATATAAAGGCGTTTGCAAAATTAATCGAATATCATTCAATAATAGTCGTACACTCTCTCTCTCTCTCTCTCTCTCTGTATATATATGTATATATATATATATATATATATATATATACACACACACGCACACACACATATATATATATATATATATAGAGAGAGAGAGAGACACACAGAGACAGAGAGACAGAGAGAAAGGAGAGCTGCAAAATTAGCTTCATATACAATAATAGTCGTACTCTATACATATATAGAGAGGTCTGGAAAATTAGTTGGTTATCTTTTAATAATAGTCGTTATGTCTATGTCCCTATCTCTCTCTCTCTCTCTCTATATATATATATATATATATATATATATATATAGAGAGAGAGAGAGAGAGAGAGAGAGTAAAGCTGCAAAATTAGTCGGATATCATTCAATAAGAGTCATACTCCAAACACATATAGATCGTGCTGAAAAATTCGTTATGTGCTAAGTATTGTACTACTATGACTAGTATCATAATAGTGATTGTATCATCAATACAATAAGTTTTGATCGTACGGTTTGCTTTTCATCAGTGTATACCTACTTTTGCATTGGATAGAAACAAAAATGAGTACTTTTTTGCGTCACATGTGCGTAACTGTTTTTACTTATTTTATCTCGTATTGAGGAAGCGGAGAGCTGAGTTCGAATTCCAATCAAATCTATTACATTCAATTAGAAAATGTATGAATCCTCTTCTTCTCCCCCTAGCTATGGGTAAATACCAGGACAGACCGGCATCTATACGATGACAACTGATCTACAGCAGAAAGAAATAGCAAACTACATCTGGAAAAAAATTCTACCTCGTCAGTCATGTATCGAAAGATACATGAACGCCTAAATTCGTATCACGCATGGCACATAACTGACTGAGCCGGAGGCAAAGTGAAGTGATAGATAGCGACCTTAACCGAAGATTCAGAGTGCCGTGTTCGAATTCCAGTCGATTTCATTACATTTACTTACCAGCGAAATGTATGAACTCATCTCTTTCTCCCAACTACGGGTAATTAGCAGGACAGAGTGAAACTTATAGATTTGGTTAGCAACCCGTTTATAGGAAGGAAAACTCTGAATTCAAACAGCTGTTTTCCATGAAGCCCCGCTTTTTCATGGCTACAGTAGTTGTGGTACCCCTAGGGTATTTGGGATTTGTTTATTCGAAGCCATTTATCTCCTATTTCAAATGTTGTTTTAATTTCTATTACCTTTTCGTTCTCATAGAATATCAAAGCAAAAACAAAATGATATTTCGGTGTTATTATTGACGCTGGGCGTAGTCGTTTCGAAAAATTCTCTTCTGTGGATCTAAATCTTCAACATCAACCTGTTTGTAGTTGGAAGTTGTCACTCGACATTAAAGTGGACAGTTCTTCCAGAAACAAAACCCTCGAAATTTAGGAGCAAAAACAATGGGTGTAATACATACAACAGTCAGAAGACATTTTGACAAAAACAGACAAAATGAAATAAATGCATAAATTGAATCGATTTTTGATTGGTTGTCGTTATAGAACATGGTTCTATGTTTTATTTGCATCAACAGTCTTGCTTCCCAGTTTAATTACCGAAAAACTTCTAATTCTTTGGTTATTCTGTAGTGTTATAATAACAGTTTGCAGTAGCTTAACCTCTCACGACTTAGTTTAAATGCCGGGGACCCGGAAGTGATGTTTCAAATATTGCAAACATTTTGGCCAGAAACATTGAATACAAAAGAACCAAGGCTTCTTCACAGTAACACAAGTCCTACTAATTACAAAAGCCCCCGGCAAAAACTAATACAGTTGACTATTGAGGTTCTCTCCTACAATTACTTATTCACAAATACTGTACGCTACCGATTACCAATTTCTGCAGCTATTAGAATATATATATATATATATATATATATATATATATATATATATATATATATATATATATATGAAGAAAATATACAGAAAAAAAAACAAAAATATTAATATGCAATTATGCTGTATTAATGTTAATATAAAGTCGACGTCGGACGTTTCGGTCTATTTTAGACCATCTTCAGGACATATTCATTAAACATAATTAACATTAAAACATATAAAGTTCACCATGAAAAGACGATGGACATAGCACAACTAATCCAAACAGATAACTGAAATTTTTATATAAGATCAGCGTTCCGTTTAAATATGATCATGTCGTCGACACGTGGGCGATGTTGTAAAAACGTATTCGAAGATTATTTCCAAATATTAAAATATTAAAAAAGTCGATTGAACTATTTTATATAAACAGTTCAAGAAATCCCTTCCGTTGATATAGGAATACGCAGAGATCAATAGGTTCTTATATCTTCATACAAGCTTGAAGTCCTCCACGTTACAAAGCAAATCAAAAATGATTTCAAAATATCAGACAGGCACGATGGAACAATTTTAAAACAGTTCGTTAATAAATCCTTTCCTTACTTGATCAATAGATTCTTATATTTTCGTACAAGCTTGAAGTCTTCCATGTTATAAAGTAAATTCAGGTTTGTATTTCCAGTAGACAGTATGTAAGCAAATATATGGATATAGATCCGACAGTATGAAGAAAAATATACAGAAAAAAAACAAACAAAATCTTAATATATATATATATATATATGTGTGTGTGTGTGTGTGTGTGTGTGTGTGTGTGTGTGTGTTAGTGTAAAAATATATAGAAAATAGGAAAGAACTCGTTAAAAAAAAATAAATAACTCTTGATGAAGTCGTCAAAAAAACAAATGTTAGCGACTTTCGACAGTTTTTTTTATATACACAAAACCCTTTCAGGAAAAAAATAAAATAAAAAAATTAATAAATTTCCATAGACACTTAACCAGACTAGACGATGTCATCTTCCGCTTTAAATTTAGACACCCCAACCTTACCCTGACTTGACATCTGTGAATGTAACTGAGATATTGATACAAATTATTAACCCTTACGCCCCTTTTCTTTAAACAATTGCTCTAGCCGTTACCATAGTAATTTTAATTTTGATAATGAATATGCTTATAAAACGCGCAAATTTCAGAAATAAGTTATTCCAAAAAATTTCGGTTGATGATAGAACAGAGCTTAGTACTTTAATTCAATTTAATTCAAATAATTATATTGAAGTTTTCGGCTCTTGTTTTGAAACATGAGAACACTTATGTAGCGTTGGAATCATATTTTTTAAAAAAAATAATATATATATATATATATATATATATATATATATATATATATATATATATATATACGTCAGTTAGTACTGACCAATTTGAACCTATTCGAAAATAGGTTTCCAGGTTGAAACCTCTCTTGACTCATATTTATCGCGAGTGAAGGGATATACTCCCGGTTCATTATTAACATGCTTACAGCATTTATAAAATCATTTTGAAGTTATGACGTTTTAACAGTTTTCATTCAAAAGAGTCAACTTGATTTGCATGCATTTGGAGGAACACTAAAGATTATCTATCTCTGGCCCTTTCACTCTCTCTCTCTCTCTCTCTCTCTCTCTCTCTCTCTCTCTCTCTCTCTTATCAAATATTTCTGTCTGTGAATGTTTTTGAATGTACATGCAAAGATGAATATATCTCTGCGAATATTAACTTCATTGTTTATGCACGCATCTTGTGTATATTGAGAAATAATTGATTGTCAAATTGATTTGATCATAAATAGATAGATAGATAGATAGATAGATAGATAGATAGATAGATAGATGTGAACAGACTGGGAAAGAAAGAAAGAAACAAAGAAAAAAACAAACAAACAAAGAGAAAAGGACGTGAGATAGATAGATAGATAGATAGATAGATAGATAGATAGATAGATGTGAACAGACTGGGAAAGAAAGAAACAAACAAACAAAAAAAAACAAAGAGAAAAGGACGTGAGATAGATAGATAGATAGATAGATAGATAGATAGATAGAAATAAAGTTGATATCAAAAAATTCATACATACATGTATAGACGTCATCGCATATCCATACTGAACATTTGGTGTATATTTATAAATCTCACAGCCTCCCTATCTTTGTGTAATCACGTTACGTTTGAGGGGAAGCCATACCGAAAGTCTCTTGCTCTGAATAATATCCTACTCAAGAAATTCACAAGACCTTCCTCGTTTCAGTCATGAACGGTGTTTCCATTAAAATGACTCCTTCCTATTTCCCTTGGCACAGCATAAATTGTGCGTATTTACTCCTCTCCATGCGAAAGGATTATTAGCCTTATGTTAATGGATGTGTACAATTGGCAGCGAGGAGCCAATTCGTTACCTCGGGCGCAGCCGCTGATTATTGTAGCGAATTGCAAAACCCGGCGCAGTGGCTGAAGTGATTGTCGCCTGCAGGCAAAAGAATTTAGGGACTTTCGACTGGCTTCAGATCGTTGTACCCTCTTGACTAAGGGATAGTCGGCCGAAACGCGATTCGAATGCCAGAGATTTGTCTGTGCTGCAGGGAGACAAATTATGCAACTCTGGCGTGGTTTAACAAAGAAACATAACGCCTGTAATGTAGGCATACTAATACTGGTCCAGCTTTCTATGCTTAAGGAAAGAAAAACTATATATAATATATCTAGAACTACGTGACAGAATTCTAGAAAATACAATAGATTTAAGTAATTTTACCTAAACTGAAAAACTAAATCCCTTTGTGATTTTTGCCGGCTCCAAAACTTTGAATTTCTATATTCATATATATTAACCAATCAGCGACATCATATAGAACGCTCGGTATTTTTTGAATTTGCAGACAATTAAAATTTGTTGTTTGGCGGATCACATCAGATTATGATCAACAATATTTCCCTCTTTAAAATACTCCTGAACTAATGATATTAATTTTTTTTTTCTGGAGCCAATGTTTCGTTATAAAAGCGATCAACTTTAGTTAGCTAATTACTTTTCAGTTAACCTTTCACCAGGGGTCTTTCGTTTGTTATACAAAACTGATATTTTTGCATATTTATTCCAGTATGTAAAATTACAAAATTTAGTGATATTGACACATAAAAAAACATGCGGACTGAGGTTATTTACGACCGACAGCAGTAGTATTAAGACAGCTCACTGCTTATTCACCAGCCGACAGCTACAAATTATACGCGTACATAAAACAACGTAAATATGTGATATACACATTCTCATATGTGGAAGCATTTTGTTTTTTCTATATTAACGGAACTGATTCGGTTGTATCGTAAAACCTACAACATAAAATATATTTTGTGTGAAGTTATTACACAAAGAATCTTTGTAATTCATTTATTTCAATTTGGAAGGAATCTAATATTCTTTAATGAATATTTATTTAAATTTGCAGAGCCGTGTTGAAGATCGTTTATTTCTTCGTTTTATCCACGAATATTACTCTATCTCTCTCTGTATATATATATATATATATATATATATATATATATATATATATATATATATATATATATATATGCGTGTGTGTATGTGTCTGAATTTCATCAATTAATATTTATTTATGAATAAGTTGTGTTTATTTACATTTTAGAATTACTCAGTTACTGTTCGCCTTGTTTCCAATGAGTTCAACTTTCTACGCCCTATCGTCCTGGGTAAGACGATAAACTACATCAGCAAGGCCTCTGATCAGGAGTTTTTGAGGAGCGTAGAACCAAATCTTAATTGCTGGTGTTCCCCTGCCCAGCCTGTCTCGGGGTGGTAGTATCTGTTATGGCAAATAGTTAACCAGCCAAAATGGGGCCAAAACACTATGAAAGTGTAAAAATAGGTTTTAATAAAAGAAATAATTTGTAAAAAATTATTACCAGCAATTAATTTTTAAAGAAATAATTATTACCAGCAATACATTTTTGAAAAAGAAATATTACTAGTTATAATTTTTTTTTTTTAAATATAACCAGCGATACATATTTAAAGGAAAAATATTACCAGAAATAGATTTTTTAAAAAAAAAATATTTCCAGAAATAGATTTTTGAAGAAAAAAACATTACCAGGAATAGGTTTTTTGAAGGAAAAAATATTACCAGAAATAGGTTTTCTGAAAAAAAAAAATTGCCAGAAATAGATTTTTGAAGCAAAAAACATTGCCAGGAATAGGTTTTTTGAAGGAAAAAATATTACCAGAAATAGGTTTTCTGAAAAAAAAATATTGCCAGAAATAGATTTTTGAAGAAAAAAACATTACCAGGAATAGATTTTTGAAGGAAAAAACATTACCAGAAACAGGTTTTTTAAGGAAAAATATTACCAGAAATAGGTGTTTTGTCGGCATTAAATAACCCAATGAGGTTGATATGCCGCAAAACAAACCAAACCCAAGCAAAAGAAACTCTTTTACTCTACCCAAAGATTGGACTTCCAATGACTACGACAGAAAATTCAGAGAAGAACACTTTAATCTACTAAACGTTGAATTAGAAACTTTTAATGTAATGTTCTTTTTTTTTTTGCCTGCTTGCTGTTGACTCTCCGGCTGCTACTGCTGTCACGTTTCACCTTCTTCCCCGCCGCTTCGCTTTTATTAATGCATCTGCTGCCTTATCAGACAGGTGCAGTGAGAAAGCACCATAGATTAAATTAAGGATTCAGTTCAAAATTCTTTGAAGTTTTTTTCGGATTGGCGAGCTCCTAAAAAATATCGTATGGCACAACGGGCGAAATGTTAGGACATTAATCCGAATGTAAAAAAAATGAACCTTGACAATACCTCGGAAAAAGAAATATATAAACTATATATCCTCGATATTTTTCTGCATTTCTGGGACAAAGTGTTTAAATTATTTACTCTATTTATATTAATTTTTTATCACAAAGTTTCAGCCGTTGCGCTCTCCGGCCTTTCTCAAGTTTATATAGATCTGGGTAACCTACAAAAATTCCAAACTGAAACCTTTATTTAATCTACGAGCGTAGTCTGTTCTCATTCCAAAACTCATATCTAGGGATATCTTGTTTAGTTTTTATTTTTATATAGTACTGTTCAACTGCTACTCGCCAGTCACACTTTCTGACCCAGTGACTGTGAGTTCAATCCTTGGGTTGGGCAGTATTACTCAAATAGATATACACTTAAGGAGGGCACAACGTAATGTTCTGATAAAGATGAGGACAACAGTCCGAATAGAGATGGTTTAAATTTAAAGGGTGTTTCGTTAAGACGGATCAAAGTCACTAGTAAATAAATCAGTGTATTTTGGTGAAAAATTATTTATTTCTCTATTGGATCATGTTGTTTAAATCATGGTAATTATGTGTGAAAAATAATATCGTTCAAATTTCTGCAAAGGCTTCAGCGTCACACCTCCACTCAATGGTCAACATTTTTGATGACGTCTCTGTATATTTGCCTCTCGATCTCACCAATATGACTTATTATCTCATCCTTCATCTGTTGAATTGTTGTTGGCTTGTTGGCATAGAACTTAATTTTGAGATGACCCCCAAAGGAAGAAATCTAAAGGCGTCAAGTCGCACGATCGTTGTGGTCAATTGACTTCGCTGTTTCGAGAGATGATGCGACTTGGGAACATCTCATTGCATGTCTGTTTGAACGTCCATTTTCGTAATAGGCTTCGATAACTTTAATATGTTGTTCGATTGTTAATATTTCCATGGTTGAAATTGCCAAACACTTAAGTTGTTAAATCTGAAAGTAAAAGAAAAAAAAATCATTAGACGCTTAAACTTAATTCACATTTAAAATCGGTCCAACTTAATGGAACAGCCTTTCTATCCTCAATTTGACAACATGAATATTTTTTCGAATCGTTTTGAATAATTGAAAAAAAACGCCATTTGGCATTAACATTTAATGCTTTTCTTTCTAAACTTTATGATTGTATTTATTCTCTATTTTGGATGCTTTTAATTAAGTTTCGGAAAAAGACAGTGAATTATGACTAACGTTGATATTCCTTTAGAGAGCCACTCCATATAGATTTATAAAGATGCAATTGAAACAAGACGTAAATATTGATTAAATGTTAAGCAAGCTTGTCTTAAAGACGTGTTCTTCTCGAATGAGTTTGTCAATGACCAAATCATCTTTTCTGCCAGCCTGAAGTTAGAAAATATAAAGCGTTAATAAAATAAGCTATCAAAAATATGTGAAATGATATAAGAAAACACATTGATAGAGATTCGAACAGACTGAGATAGATAGATAGATAGATAGATAGATAGATAGATAGATAGATAGATAGATAGAAATGAACAGACTGGGAAAGAAAGAAAGAAAGAAAGAAAGAAAGAAAGAAAGAAAGAAAGAAAGAAAAGGACGTCAAGTAGATAGATAGATAGATAGATAGATAGATAGATAGATAGATAGATAGATAGATGTGAACAGACTGGGATAGATAGAGAGATATTAACTGACTGGGATAGATAAAAAAATATATATATATATATATATATATATATATAGATATATATATATATATATATAGAGAGAGAGAGAGAGAGAGAGAGAGAGGGAGAGAGAGAGACAGATAGATCCAAACAAACAGGGATAGATAGATAGATAGATAGATAGATAGATAGATAGATAGATAGATAGATAGATGTCAAGATGAAAGCTACACAATATTTTAAACTCATCCCCAATCATATTTTGTTCAAATCGATCAAGTGAAACGCAGTTTTCGAGCCATTATTTCCTTTCCTCTCGCCGCCTGTTCCTTCCATTTCATTTTTTTATTCGGATTTCCGGCTATTGCTACAACTTCCGGTTTCCTATCAACATTTGAACTTTATCATTTTCTGCCCGATCCTGCAACATTTGTTCTATTTTCAAGCAAAACATTCACAGCGTTCTCCTTCCTCAAATCGAAAACCACGGCTGCTTATTTATACAATGAAAATACTTTTCAGAATCGAAAACAAAACAAACGTCACTCACTCTCTTTGAATTGAAACGGAAAAAAACTGATTGGTTATCATGTAGTCCATTTGAATCCACGCCAGGGTTTCTGAGTTGCTATTTAACTGGGAATTGTATTTATATCTCTCAGCACTTAATTTGAAACTTATTTTCTTAAAGCTGATAAATGTGTAATAATTTTGTGACTGATATTTATAAGAGAATGGCTGGATATATTCGTATATAAGTCGATCATTTGCATAATGTGATCTATACCGAAAAAAATAAGCTGTCATAAATTTTAGTAAAGTTAGGAAAAATAAAAACGCATAAAGTAAAGAAAAAAAAATAATTGATCTGGATTTTTTTTCACAAGAAACAAAGGAAAAAATACGAAACAATAGCTGTAATTATGTTTAAAGAATAATCTAAGACATCTTGTACATGAGTAGGAAAAATCAAAGATTTTATCAGTGTACCATTTTGATTGGACATCAGATGTGTACGCCATTGGTTCAAAGCTTTCTCTTTCTTGTAGTAAATGGTTTAGGATTAGAATTTATAATTTGGAAAATGTTTCACTTTTAATTCATTCTTCAATCTACAAAAAAAGGCTTAAGTAAGTGTAAAACATTCATAAGCCTGTAATTATGCAAGTTTTTTTTTTCTTCTCCATCGAGTATCCAATGTTAATTGCTGTAATGTACAGGGTGGTCCGAAAGTCTAATCTAATTTTCTATTTCAGATATTCGACACGAACTCCTCCGGTTTAGAAAATTGGTTTCTCGACGTATAACAGCGTCAGTGAAAGTAAATAAACTGTGATGTACGTTATATTGCTGTATTATTTGTTGTTCTAATGCTCTCCTTAATTTTTAGTATGGCAAGACTTTCGGACCACCATATATATATATATATATATATATATCGTTTCTACCATTTTCCGTAAAATGCTTACGACTAACCCAAAATGTTTCGAATGTTTTCTAATTATATTTCTGTTACGATACTGTAACAAAGAAATAGGTTTACCATACTTCTCAGATATGTTGCGATTATTAAACTTAAGACTATTATGTGGCAACAATTTTTCACGTTATATCTTCGACACCTTTCCGAAGTGGGTGGCGTCCTGGGTATGGCGATAAACTACGTCCAACAGCAAGGCCTCTGATAATACGTTTTGGAAAAAAAAAAAATATTACCAGCTCTACGTTTTTAAAAATTAATATTTACAGTTATACGTTTTTGAGAAAAAAAATATTACCAGAAATGGATTTTTGACAAAACAAAAATATTATCAGGAAAAAAAAGTTGTCGGCATTAAATGACCCATTGAGGTTGATATGCCGTAAAAAAAACAACAAAAAAAAAAACCTAAACCGAAGTGGGTGAGTGGCGTAATTTTGAATTATTTTAAATCTAATGTCAGAGAGTTTCAAACATTAATGTCATCGTTATCATGGTTTTGTATGTGTGTGTGTGCATGTGTGTATGTGTGTGCCTGTGTATTTATGTGTGTGTGCATGCGCCCGGGTGTTTGTATAATCCATGAAGCTTAATACGCCATTATACAAAAAATACAACGCCTATAATAAAAATTGTAAACAATCCCAGACTAAGAGATGAAAATTGTGCTAAATCAACACTTGCTAATTCAATGTGTGTGTATGCGTACGTGCATGTATATGCATGTGTGTGCGTGTGTATGCGTGCGTGTGCATACGCGCGCGTGTTTGTATGCTCCATGAAAACTAAGCGTTGTATCATAAAAAAACACTTCATTATACAAAAAATCAGTCAATTATGTGTCATGCGTGATACATGTTTAGGCTATCATGTATCTTTCGATACATGACTGACGAGGCAGATTTTTTTCCTGAAGTAGGTTGCCATTTCATTCTGCGGTAGAACAGCTGCAATCCAAGGCTATAGAACCCGGTCTGTCCTGCTATTTACCCATAGCATCCGAGCAATGTTAAGTCAGTTATGTGCCATGCGTGATACACGCTTAGGCGATCATGTATTTTACGATAGATGACTGGCGAGGCAGATTTTTTCCCGCAGTAGGTTGCCATTTCTTTCTGCGGTAGACCAGTTGCCATCCAAGGCTACAGAACACGGTATGTCCTGATATTTACCTATAGCTGGAGGGAGAAAAACATGATTAATACCTTTCCCAAGTTTATTAGCACGTAACTGAATGTAATGGATTCGATTGGAATTCGAACACGTCTCTCCGATTCCTCAATTCCAAACCGCTATCCATTACTCCACCGTAAGGATAAAATTAAAATTTGGAAAACAATCCTAGATTGGGTGTTGAAAATTGTGCAAAGTCGGCACAGAACGAAACCTTGGTATGGTTCAAGCTTACCATTTTTATAAACATCAATTCATAAGAAAGAAATATTGTAACGTCTGGAATCAAAAACCAGATCGCGACATTCGTTTTTATAGACGTAGAATCTTTGATCATATCTTGACTTTAAAAGTCAAAGCCGATTTGGTAAAATTCAACATCTTTTAAAATCTTGAATCTTCTTTCGTCTAAATTGTCGAATACAAAATTGTTATTTTCCTGTCTAACATTAGAAATCCTGATCTGCGTGTAAAATTCCAACGAAAATTTTGCAAATATCCTGTTACTTTCCCATCGCCGTGAGGTTTCCTCTCTGTGACTTTTCTTTAGATACTTCCAAGGTAATTTTTCCGATGAGCTCTTCTCAGTAGTACCTAGATGTTTTTTTAATTTAAGCGCAATACTAGACTGGTGTCGAGATCTCATCAATTTACTCTTGAGTTGACTAGATGTAGTCATAATGCTAACAGTTTCTTTTCTCTGACATCTCGTTTGTGGAACCCTCTTTCGGCTCTAAGCTTTCCAGAGAACTTTACTCCACAAAAGTTTAAATGCAATTTCAATCACCATCTACTTTCCTCCTGATCACCCTTTCAT
>CAHIKZ030000263.1:1122500-1227500 GCA_903632075.3 Acanthosepion pharaonis | reverse complement strand
TTCTCCAGCGTAAACTCATGCATTTTATTTATATATATATATATATATATATATATATATATATATATTATTATTATTATTATTATTATTATTATTATTTATTTTTTTGATATTAAAACATTTAGCTCTTGAAGATATATTTTCAGTTGAGCACTGTTGAGCGATAAGCTAATTCTAAAAACAACGGTCAACTGCGTAAATGCGAAGCTCTTCAGTAAAATCAATGGAGCACTTTGGCTGCTTCGCGTTTGTTTATATTTGTGAAGACAATACACTAGATTAGGCGGATTTGTTTTGTCGAGTGAAGATGGCTCAGTGGTAGAAGCTCTGATAGATTCTTTCGTAGCTATAATTGTATAGCATATCAGGCAAAATGACGGTTCCGTGTAGAGTACAGGTTAGATTCCTGTCGGAGGACGCACATTTTCTATGAAATTTTTCGGATATTCAGGCCAGTAAATGTGATTAATAGTGTTTATTATAAACATACCATTTACTTAAATATTTGTGTCAATTTCAATAACGTATAATATATATATATATATAATTACTTATTTAAAAATATGATTCCTCCGCTACATAAGAGTTCTCATGTTTCAAAAACAAGAGCTGAAAACTTCAATATAATTATTAGAATTAAATTGAATTAATGTAACAAGCTCTGTTTTATCTTCAAGAGAAATTTTTGGAATCCAAAAATTTTTGTATTCCAAAAATTTCGCTTGAAGATGTAGCGATGGAATCATGTTTTTAAATAAATAATTATATTTAGGCTCTACTTTTGTATCGAGTAGTGTTTTTATAAAAATAAAAACAAAAATACTAAAGAAGTTCGAGTTATTTAGCTGACAAGTTCCTTCCTATTTTCTATATATATTCACACACACGTATATATATATATATATATATATATATATATATATATATATATATGATGATGATGATGATGATGAAGTGTCGTTTAATCTATCCAGGTGCTGACAAGTAGATAATGCCGGAACAAACTTTCGTTGAGTTTGACTCCCTTTTAAAGTCAACGTTCAAAATCATGACTAGTTGTCATGGTCCCAACATCAGTCTCCTGGAGCCATAGGAATTTGCAACTGCTACCCAGAAAGGTGTGTAGATAATGATATAAAATTTTTATTCCTTTTTTTAATATTCTCCCCTTTTGGGCCAACATTTTTTCCCAATTTTATTCATATGCTTCGCGTATATCCTTCACTGCCTTAGTTTTCTGCATAATGCGAATCTTTTTTTGTTTTGCATAAATTTCCTTCCATATTGAATTGTAAACATATTCCTTTATTTTTTCAACCGTTAAAAACCCTTTTTTTTTCAAATACATATTTTTTTCCTATGTTGTGTTATCGGTTTTCTTTTTCGCTCTCCTTGTGACGATATTTGCCATCGAAAATTCTTTTTATTTATATTTTTTTTTTCATTTCTTAATATAAGACACTTTCAGTTTCAATGTCATCCATGTTTCTCATTTGCATTGTTCATTTCACACTACATTATCATTTCAATTCCTTTTGCTCATATATAAACGACTGAATTTTTATGATTTGTGCGCAGAGGGGAAAGAAAACTGACATGCTTTCTTCCAAAGTGTGTGTGTGTGTGTGTCTGGAAAAGGTGACGAGAAAGAGAGAGAGAAAGAGAGACAGAGGCTACCAGGAACCATTTTGCATACCAGAAGACGTTGGTTAATCATTGTAATGGATACTGCTAAAAAAATATAACATACCATTTATGGTAAATCATTTGAAATCTAAGGTAAGCTTTCTGCTAGGAGATGCCCATGACGTTCACCTACCAATCAGTTTTGTTATGTTTCCGATCCTAATTTGTAAACCTATTTATGAAATAATGTGAGACTCTCAGTCAAGTTACTCTAGACGATAGAGCGATTGTCTGCGATTTAATCTGGAAAAACATAGTCGGACAGATGTTCCCCTATTGTGCACCTGTGTCAGGTTTTGCTTCGAAACAGGCCAATCGGCATAGAGTATACTTCAAGGAGATGCGCACAGATGCGGCCTCATTGATTTGAAATTTTCATCAATACTCAAAAGTATTGATCCCACGATGGAAAGAAAAAAAATATCCTATAAATGTTTTCTTACCGAGATCTTTTTGTTCTCAATCGTATTACAGAGTGTCACTAAAATCTGTCCACATAGGAAATCTCGTGAACTATATTTTTCCCTCAACAGATTAAACATGTTTTTGTCAAAAGAAGAAAGAACTGATATTTGTATGGGATATGCTAATGGAGAATGTGTACTTAATGAAAATCACAGGTGCAACACATAATTGAAAGCATAAAATGTAATTGTGATAAAATTGACGACAATGTGGCGTTATTTCATTCAGTTCACGTGAACCTTGCAAAGCGCACCAATTTTTGCATCACAAATGATGGAAATCATATTGAAGATGTTATTTGTTAATATTTCAATTCAATAAAATCTTGTTGAAAATTTCATTTCTTGAAAATATGAATTTTTAAGACCTCGGCTAGAAGTTACATCTAATTCAATTCTGATTTCTTAGATATGATTTATGTAATGAGGGCGAATTTTGCAGCCGGCTTACATTGATCGTTGATGCGTTTAAAATTTCATTAGATTTCTTTACTTAGTTTTGGCAATACAATTCAATTATTTATATCTGAACCCAACTCTTCTTTTGATTTAATTTATTTTTCGATCATACTGATATCAATATTTTGATCCCATTTTTTATCTTCATATCAATATGAAGAAAAAATATGCGATAAAAATATTAATATCGAAACTTCAGGGCGTGACACAAAAGCGGAATTAAATGTAAAATTCTAGACCATAAGGAGTTCCAAGAGTTTTAAGAGTTCAAAAGCCAACAAAACCCCCTCAGTAGGGGAAACTTTGTTACGTAACCTATGATGACTAAACAAATACAAGTATGTGGTAATTTAAAATAACATGGCAACATAATCTAGTATATCTACAATCTATTAGTGTTATAAGGTTAAGATTAAATTAATATTAAATTTAAAATTAAAAATTTCATATGTCAAATTCTAAAGTTAACCGATCACATTCTCTTAGTTCTATTTCTGAATAATCTTAAAATAATATTAAACTTGGTGAGTCAGCCTTAACAGATTTAGTATAGTAGATTGCAAAATTGAACATATAATAGGCTATGCTAAGGGATAAATTCTCCCAACATCACAAATTGCAACGAAACAAAAATATTAACATTAAAAAATCGAGTGATGTTCTTAAATAATTAGGTCAGATCAAGACTTTCATATGGATGCCATGCATGACGCCAAAGTGGTTCAGAAAGAACTAAAATGCTATCTCAGATCGATGATTAAATATAGTTTCGGTGCATGTAGATTTCAGCTTAGACCATTCTTATTCGAACGCTGGAGACTGGCGCTACAGAATCACAAACATAGAACTGTACCAAATAATAAAAACCACATCACTTGATAACTTTCAACGGTAACAGCTAAAAGGAAAAGCACATGTAATGCGAAGAGATAACAGACATTCCTTCCCAAACAACGCCATTAACAGACATGCTTCTGTCGCCCCTGGTGTTTACAGGAACCTGTTAGACTACATTAATAGTGAAATATCACCCAGCACCAAGAGGTAAATGAATCTATTATTACTGTTAAAAGAGGGTGTTTTGTAATACGAACATAGCCATCATGCTATGTTTTTTTATTAGTCAGATTATTTGGTACAAATTACAACAGCACAAATTAAATGTACGCCTACTGAATATATGATGATAGTAAACTCGTGTTAGGAAAGGGTTTACAAATAAGTTTAAACAACATATACAGGGTGTTATGTGTAAATTGTCGCCATTTTATATTTTTAATCTAGCGCATGCGCGTTGTTTGTTTTTGACGGCTGCACATTATAGTAGGGTCAGTTGGGCACCGTCTGTGAGAAAAAGAATACAGTCAAGCAATTCACCCCGCAAGAAATTTAGAATCGGCTTGACATTCGTACCGGAAGCTACAATACGAACATTTCAGAATGTTTGGGTGTCAAGTGCATAGGATTCGAAAAGAGTTGGATGAGGCTAATGGCGATTAACAAGGTATTTGAAATTTTTAATATTTAATAATTATTTTATGATAGATTAAGTGCCGTTAACTTCATTGATTTCATTTTAATTTCAGAACATAATTTCTATTTTGGAAATGTTTCTTCTGAGTCCTTTTTCTTAGAAATCTTAATAATAGAGAAAGTACGCATTTTTATACATTTTTTGCTTACTTAATGTTGAATGATAATGGCGGGCAGGTGTTTGCTTATACAGTAGGATCTAAGATGTTTGAAGTATGGAAGAAATTGTATACATTTTAAAATTTCCTAGATATCAGATATCAATTATTATATTAATTGTAACATTATTGGGGTCCACACAAAAAAATAGTAAAATGGGGGTCCACAAAAAAAATAGTAAAATGGGGGTCCACAGTAGTATTCTAGTGATCCGTCGAGCAATTTTATTTTGAAACGGTTTTTACAACTGACAATTGGAATTACTAAAGTAATCTATCAAATATTAAAATAATAAAATAGAAAAACATCTCTAAAACTAGTAAAAACGAGATTAAGTAATGTAAGTTAGCGACCCTTTTACTCTGATGGTAAAAGTTTAATAAAAACTGAGGATATATAAAAGAATGATTATATATATATATATATATATATATATATATATATATATATATATATATATATATATAAATGAAAAAGATTATAATTTATTATATAAATTAATTTAATAGATTAATAATATATAATAATATTAATCTTAAATATTACTAAAATAATGTTACATGAACCCCCCAGGGTCCTTATGGGAACCCCTATTGAGAAACACTTATCTAAGCAATCGTGGAGCCGTCCATATTTTATATGCCTAAATATCCAGTCTGGGATTATGCATGATGTGCGAAACTGGTAGTCACCATTATATTTTCCGTATATTCTTTTTTTTTATTATTTACAGGGTATTCAAAAAAAACTTGTCATCATTTTAAAAGCAATTATCTTGAAAACTACTAAGTCTTGCTCAATAAAATTGAACAGTTTCGGTATTGAACATAATAAGTTTATTATGTGACCGATTTCGTAAGTGTTCAATATGTGCACCACTGTGACACGGAACACGTCAAGTCAGTAGTTAATCTCTTGTCAACCACGCTGATTTTGATGATGGACTAACAGATCTTTTTGTCCAGCCTAAGTAGTTTTCCTCTTTAAATTTTTGGTACCAAGTCTAAATTTGTTTGCCTGTTGGTGAAGTTTTTCCAAATTTGGCATTGAAGGCACTCTGCACAGTCTTGGCTGACTGTTTGCGAACATTTTCAAAGACGCCAAATGTCTTCTATTTGGAAGTGAACGGCATGGCTCGACCTGAAAACAGAACAAAAATAAAACATTAAATATAAAATCTTAATCTGTTCCTATACATTCTATGAAAACAAGAATTGCCAGAGTTATTGGCCTGCAAAATGATGTCAAATCTTTTAGGACACACTGTATAATAGCAATACTGATTATTTGACATTGAACACAGATTTCTACCCGAAAATTCATTCTGAAATCTCATTTCATTCAGTTGTTTATCGTCTTTAAAAGGTTTCCAGTTGTATCAATTTTTTTAGGAGCTAACATTTTGTTGTATGCCACTTCCACTTTGACATAACAGGTAAAAATTCCATACCTTCGTACCAACATTTTTTTTTATACTTTTCTCTTGATAAATGGAGTGACTACATCGAATTAGTAGCTGCATCTATTGCAAGGATACTTCTTGGGCACTGTGCCGACCAGTACATTTTTCTCGGCAGAATCCATGTTGCTTTAAAGACAGAAGAAATTAATTGGTCGGTTTGCGGGTAAACTTTTCATAGTTAAAGAAAGTTTTACAAATATATGCCAACTTTTTGAAGGCCAAGTAAAATGCAGATTTCAAACATTTTGCTGCACTATATAAGACAATATTTCTAAACAGAACTATTTTTGATATGAAAATCAATACAATCTTTGAATAAACGAACAGTAATGAAGGACAGTTAATTAATGAAATAAACTTTTTAAAATCAATATTTAATTAGTTAAACCTGAAAAGGGATATTACTTGGAAGTCGATAATATATAAAACAGATATTTTCGTTTCTATTGTATAAATTGCTAAAAAGTAGAGTTGGGACCTTTTTTCAGCTCAGACTACGTAGGAGAATTGAGCTTCTATTTTGCATTTATTCATATAGAACACATAATAATATATTCTCAATGTTTAATATTTTTATTCTTTATCATTTTGTTCTGTAGGTAATTTCCATTTTTGAAACATTCCATTTTTTTAAAGAATATTTTGGTTATCATCGATTTGCTGAAAGGCTTTAAAGATTAAGTGTTTCAATATGGCGAGAAATAGAATTCCTTCTTGGAAAAAAAAATAAACATATTTAGTCCCCGATAAAAAATATATATAAAGCATAAACCCACTTTTGCATAATAACGCCATCATCGGTATTGATTCATCGATTGCTCAACACATATATTTCGTATATACAAACACTGTCATCCACAAAATGGAACAGAATTAATTCACTTGCAAAAAATAACTTTTGAAAACAATGCTAATAAATGTATATTTTTGGTAGCTGATCCAATGAGGAATAATTGCTTTACATGTAAATGCTGGCTATCAAATACATTTAATTACTATAAAGCGAAGCTGAAATTGTACACGTTAAATATTTTGACGACAAAGTTATTCTATATGAGAAGCAATTATTGATATAATCATGGCTACTGATGATTTTACAAGCCTTGCAGCATTAGAATGTAGTTGAACAGAATTATTTTGTTATCTGTTTCTACATTCAAACAGAATTTTTCATATTAATAATGGATTTTATCCATGATGTCAAGTAAAGAAATACAACAAAACTTGTTTACATCTTTTAACATCAAGAAACACTGAAAATAGAAGGACAATAAGATTTTAGTTTAAATTTTTCTCGTCTACGCTCAATGTATAGATAGATATGATAATACATAGATAGATAGATAGATAGATAGATAGATAGATAGATAGATAGATATGAGAATACACAGATAGATAGATAGATAGATAGATAGATAGATAGATAGATAGATAGATAGATATGAGAATACACAGATAGATAGATAGATAGATAGATATGAGAATACACAGATAGATAGATAGATAGATAGATAGATAGATAGATAGATAGATAGATAGATAGATAGATAAGAGAATACACAGATAGATAGATAGATAGATAGATAGAGAGAGAGAGAGAAATTTAAATATTTGGATACATACATACATACATACATACATACATACATACATACATACATACATATAAAAATACTTGAGGTGAGCGAAACTAAACTAAAATCAAAATTTCATTCGTCTCAGATGAATTAAATCCTAAACTTATACCAATCTTGATTTTTTTGGTCGTCATGTCATGGCATCACCTGATACTCAGATTGTTCATAGTGGTTCTGAAAAAAAAAAAGAACTGCGTGTCGTTCCCTGCGACAGAAATAATAGGAACTGACAGAAGAGGAAAATGTGAAAATTGATAAGACGATTTTATTTTATTTCTTGCAAAGATATTTTCTCTCCTTATTCTGAATGTAAATGATTCCAAATCCTTTCTTTCGATCAAAAGCAACCCGATTCCCTTAAGTGTGGCCTTCAATATCACTCCAATTGCAGATTCCACCGATTTCTTTAGTCTTTTTTTTTATTTTCATTCTTCACTGATTGTCCTTGTCAAAAAAGGAACTAAAAGAAAGCCATTTCGTCGTATTGAGAAGAAGCCTTCAAGCCCCAAAATACTTGCTTGTCTTTCAATAAATGCTGTGCACATTAAAACCAAACCAGTGAATTCCACTCTCTGGAATTTGAAGGGACGTCAAGAAATTCAATGTCGGACTAGAATTTCTTCCAATCAATAACGGTTTTAGCAGCAACATTCTCTGCTGAATAGCTATACGATAGGGCTTGTTAAAGAAAATTTGTCTCCTAATGTTTTGCCGATATTACGCAAGGTCGGAAATAAGGACATACGCCCTCGTACAAATTAATTGAAACAACAGCTTTAGTTTCCTTTCTTTCACCTACGGCGAGTTTTAGACCCACTGGAGTGACAGGGTGTAATCGATTTCTATTTTTTCATCAGATTGGGTCAGTTGCAGTGGTGTGCAGTTATATGAATTTATTTTCAGAGTGTATGATAAAATTTATTTGACATTGAAAAAATGAAATTTATTTGGCATTGAAAAATATTCCGTCATTCATGATTACATCAGATTTTCATCACGCCCAGACACTGTTGTCTTGACTGTCGATTAGTTGTTCTACAGTCATTTTCTGCGATGGACCTTACGCCAATGAAGTGTATGGAAATTTTAACGCTACACGAACACAATGGCAAACCTTACATGTGAGCAAATCAAAGTTATATAGACTGACCAGGATTTAAATCCAGTTGAGAGTCTGTGGTCAATTTGCAAGGAACGATTTCGTGGAATGGACACACGAAGTACTAACTTGTGCACTGGGTTATATTTCGTTGGAAAAATATGAAAAGAAAGTAAATAATAACTGAATTATTCGTTTCCTTTTAATTAATTTGCACAAGGGTGTAGTTAATAATCTTATCGACAATTTGGAACGATGCGTTGAGATTATTTGACTCAAGGAGGCAAAATAGAAAATCATGGAATAATTTTACATAGACAACGTTTCGGAAGGCGAGTGAGTGCCATCATTCTCTTTTTCTTTAGGCTTTTTGTAAGAAAATGCGCTAAGTCATTAATGATATTAAAACATTAAAATTACAGCAAAATTCATTTAATAAAAACTCTCGAAACAGGAAATATTTGGCAATTTTGGGCTTTCGTAGCCACAAAAAAACAGTGTGCCAAAATGACAGATTTCCGTTGACACCGCTATTATTTTAACTACCATCACTCCTCGGCAAAGTTCACTAATTTAAAAATCGATTATTATTAAATTCTATAAAAATCGATTATTAAATTTGTATTGAAAGTGAATGTATACATTTTTGCTCTTGAAATTTTACAAGAAAACGATTAAACATTATTTATTTACAAGTTTTTTTCTGTCCAAGAATAATTTTCTATTTAAAACATTCGAAAAACCAGTACAATTATATTAAAACTAATGCAATATTTATTATAAAGTAATAAATTTAAAAACAATATTCATAATTTTATAAACATTTACTAAATTAGTAAAATATATGAATGAACTATAAGGAAATCCTTATTATTTATCATTTCATAAAGTTTGAATCAATTAGCCGAATGTTCTGCCAACCATTCTGATAAGCATAATAATAAAGTGTTGATTATATTTATTGTCAATTCTCAAGACAAAAATATATAAATTTACTTTATCTTTTATTACAATTCTAATCATCGCTTTTAAAAATAATAAACGTTGCTGAGGAGTGAAGGTAGTTAAAATAATAGCGGTGTCAATGGAAAGACCATCCTTTTGACATTCAATTGTTTTGCAGGCACGAAGATCGAAGTTTGCCAAATTTTCTGTAAAATGCACACACAGTTGCAGTTTCCATGTCTGTTTTTATGCAACGCTTTAACGCAGTAATTTCAACAGGTCCATCCAAAAGGAAATCTTAAGGTTTTCAGAGACGCATGCTCTTTACAAGACCCCCACCCCACGCCCCTGCAGTGTGTGATAAGTTACCACCAACTTATATTGATTCTCTTTGTTTTGACAAGAGGTTAATTTTACTGGGCGACATGATATTAAACAATAATGATAAAACTATGATTCGAAATTGAACCTACAGGTTATTCAAAAAAAAAAAAAAAACTTGACATCATTTTAAAAGCAATTATCTTGAAATCTACTAAGTTTATCTCAATTAAATTGTACAGTTTAGGTTTTGAATATCATAAGTTTATTATGAGAGCGATTTAGTAATTGTTCAATGTATGCACCGCCTGTGACACAGCACACGTCAAATCGGTAGTTAAGCTCTTGCCAAACACGTTGTAGCATGTTTCCGGTAACATTATCCAGTGCCGACGTGATTCTCTGCTTGAGTTCATCAATGCTAGCAAGACATAGACCAGTTACTTCACATATCCCCATAAAAAGAAATCATACGGGGACAGGTCCGGTGACTGCGGCGGCCATTTCATCAGAAAACTGTTTTCATCCCCACCACGCCCGATCCATCTTTCTGGCAGATTCTCACTGAGATGACAAAAATAAAACATTAAATGTAAAATCTTGATCTGTTTCTATACATTCTGGTTAAAAAATTGAGATTATTTCAACAAGAAATACAAAAATTATTGGCCTGCGAGATGATGTTAATTTTTGGGGACACACTGTATATTATTTTGGAATCATTTTCTAATCTAAATCCGACAACATAGAAATGTTCAGATTTTTGAGCAACTGTAATTAAACCAATGATCGTATTTCAAACATTGACGAAATGAAGAGAATGTATATGTCTATTACTAATCACATCTAAATGTGTTTCAGACTTTTTTTTTTTACTTTGAGCTTAAATAATACAATGAATAATTTAAGTGTCACTTGAATAATGTATTGTAGGGAGCCAAATGTTGTTTTCCCTTGGGTTGAACGCATGGGAGTTCAGTCCCTTTAGAGAGGAGAACTCTCCTAGTCTTTTTCTTTCCTTCCGTTTGGTGAATGGTTAATACCTTCATAACCACCAGAGCCTCCACACACAATGGACAACATGTACACAGCCTAAGATAGAGAAAAAAGTAATTTTGATTCACTTAGCTACGAACGATCAAGGTTCATAAGACTGGTATTTTTATTTCTTTTTTCGTTTTTATTTCAAACATTTTCCTCAATTGAACTGTGTGAATAATCATTTCTTTTTGGACATTTGTAAATCTTTTTAATATTTGTATGTAAGTTTTATTTACCTTATTAAATATTTTGTTTATTACGGGCGTGTATCTCGTCTTTCTATATCTAAATTCAGTGTTAGTGTATTAATGACTACAGTAATCCTAATATTAGTAAAAGAAAGTATTATTCTTCTCAGCACTAAATAGCCGGTAAATTATGGCTGGCTTATAAATTATACTAACGATATTTTCGGAGGGATGAGAATTCTCTGTGTTCTTTTTATTGATCGAATACAGGGTTTCATGATTTCTGGCCTTTGATGCGATAAAAGGGGATTGATTGTTCCTTTTAACGATTTGATCGTTTCTCGTGGAATGCAAACCTTTATCAGATAATTGTCCAAAATTAATTTCTTTCGATTATAATAAAATGGGAAATGACTTAGGACACAAAAATAATCACAGAATTAGAAAAACAGATAAACAATTCAAATCGAAAAATCAAGATTCGAACAAAAGGCTAAATACAAAAATAAATTGTAAAATATTTATACGTTAATATTAAATACAAATAACCTACAACAGTTTCGTATAAAACTGTTCTGAACGTTTACAACGGGTACTGAATTGTTTATAAGGGGTACTGAATTGTTCTCAAACCAACCACGAAGGGATGTAACAATGGCATACGTTCTTAGACCTGCTGCAAGTAAGGATTTCAAATAATAAGGATTGCTAGCCTTGAAGCCTTTTGCTTAGATCTCTGTTGTGGATGCCTTCCGATCTACCACTTCTGGCTTTAAAATAAGTCGATCTTGGCAAGCGCTTGGACTTCGTGGCTATCTAGAATGTGGCGTAAATCTTTTCACTTACCCGCCAACATCGAAACACGACTGACATGCCCCAGCCAACATGCGCAGCAGTTCTCTGAAATGGCTACCAGCTTTGAGAAGTGCACATTCTGAGCTCTCTCAAACGGCTGTAATTGAACAAAAGTAACACAGGTGCATATCTGTGTCATAACAGCGTGCACCGAAATCTTTTACTACATTGAACTTTATCACGGCATACGTCAACATCTAAATTTCACCGCCAGACATTACACTTGTATAATTGTTAATATTGTCAAAAATGGTCGAAGAATTTGTAAATTTCATCAGATTATCTACTAGCAACGAACAAACAGGTCAAAACTGGTATTAACTTTCATAATGTTAAACATTTTGTTTTCCGACAGTGAATGCAGATATAAATATCATGTTGATAAAGGTGCATAGCATTTTGTGTATCAAGTCCTTTCAGGCCGGGAGTGATTATAGTATTCTATTACTTTCTATCCTTTGTAACTCTAAGCAATGTTTGTCTTCCAATCCTTGTTATGCAATCTATTTACGCAAGCTCATTAGCTAGGTAACTCTCTGTTTCCTTCAGGTCCACATACCCTCAATATGTCGTATGAGTATCAGATTCTCCAAGCCACCTTTCCTCGTTATGTCTCCCAGAAATTTCTCTCTTTCTTGTTCCAAGTACAAGAGTCATTTTTGTTCTTATTTTCCTTAAATCTTTCTCGTTGTTGAGGTGTTCTTTCCATCATCCTTCTGTAAAATTACATTTTTTTTGGCTCAGTTTTTCTCTTGATATGTGAGGAAATTGTCCAGCACTCACTGTCATATAGCAGGATAAATATTACATAGCAATTCAGCTTCCTTTACTTCGTTTCGAGAGAATTTTCACATTTTTTTAAAATTCCATTTAGCTTACTGTCTTGAAAGCATCATTTGCAATTCTAATTAGATTTCGGATTTTAGGTACCATTTTCTATCAAAACTCCCCAAATACAGGGAGACTGAAAAGCAACTCTCCATTTAAAAAAAAAAAAATATCATTTATTTAAAATTCGATATAAACACCAAATTTCGCAACCAGCTTCTCGAGGCCCTCTTGTGATAGGGATTTTCCAAGGGTAACTTAGATGTGGCACAAGGCCGAAAGTATGGGGCGCCCAGTGAGGATCGAAGTCACTATTCAGTGGTAATTGTTCTAGTGAGACAAGCTTGCTAACCATTACACCGCCTCGAGGTGCCCAATATTGATTTTCCAAGCGTAGATTAGATGTGGCACAAGGCCGAAAGTATGGGGCACCCAGTGAGAATGAAACTCACTATTCAGTGGTAATTGTTCTAGTGAGACAAGCTTGCTAACCATTACACCGCCTCGAGGTGCCCAATATTAATTTTCCAAGCGTAGATTAGATGTGGCACAAGGCCGAAAGTATGGGGCGCCCAGTGAGGATGAAACTCACTATTCAGTTGTAATTCTTCTAGTGAGACAAGCTTGCTAACCATTACACCGCCTGGAGGTGCCCAATATTGATTTTCCAAGTGTAGATTAGATGTGGCACAAGGCCGAAAGTATGGGGCGCCCAGTGAGGATGAAACTCACTATTCAGTGGTAATTCTTCTAGTGAGACCAGCTTGCTAACCATTACACCGCTTCGAGGTGCCCAATATTGATTTTCCAAGCGTAGATTAGATGTGGCACAAGGCCGAAAGTATGGGGCGCCCAGTGAGGATGAAACTCACAATTCAGTCGTAATTGTTCTAGCGAAATGAGCTTACTAACCATTACACTGCCTCGAGGTACCCATGCCGCTCTTGTTGTATGGAAGACAAAACTTCTTGTATTCCCCCTTCAAGTTCTTCCAAATTCTTGCTTTGGTAAAGTAGACTTGCTTTTTTAGACCCCCCCCCTCCCAAAGAAAAAAACGTCACAGGGTGGTAAGTCAGGATTCCTGGCTGGCAACTCAGACATAAAATAGGGAGTTAATTTACAATCAACCTGTAGTTACATTTTAGTACTTGTTTGCTACTAACGTTTCCAATTCGTTTTTTATACTTAATATTTACCTAATACACAACCTAAGAGCCACTCAAGGTAGAGTATTACTGAAAAAGGTTGTTTCATAGACGTAAGAATAAGTGCATATTATGGGGATATGTAGGAGAGATAACGGTTGATCCGAGACTTGACAAGATCGAGATTAGAGTGTGCGGATAAGGATCGACTCGACTGTTCTACAAAGCAGGGGTTCTTGGGAAGTATTTGTTTTTCTACCAATAAAATACGAAGAAGAAAAAGATGATTCGACGCTCTACACGTGGTATGGCAATAAACATTTGTAGACAAAATGCCTTTCATGTGTATGAAAGGCATTTTGTCTACAAATATATATTATATATTCTGTTCTATTTGCTTGCTAAATAGGACATAATCTTTTTTTTTTTTTTGATCGGCTGTCAAATTCAGCTAAAACTAAACATACACCAATGTATAGATGTAAGAACTTTAATGCCTTGACTGTCGATATCTAGTCAGCAAGTCCTTTTCCCGATGCATTGGGAATGTGATTTTGGCGTTACGTGTGAATGTAGATCATTGTACGTCTCAATGTTTGCCAAAAAAACATGTCGGTTTTCTCTAGCTAATTTGTACCAAACAATTCTTTTCTCATTCGGCAAGAAAGAAAGCTGTTTGTTTGTTCTTTTTCTCTTTTCGCGTAATGGTCTGAATTAGTAGAACACAGCTGTAATGGTCTGAACTAGTAGAACACAGCTGTAATGGTCTGAACTAGTAGAACACAGCTGTAATGGTCTGAACTAGTAAAACACAGAATGTAGCTCGTCTGTACGTTTCCTATGGAAACAGAGTTACAAGCTGGAGCTGGTGCTTATGATAGGATTCTAGTCTTACGGGTCTGTTATTGTATTATTTGGCTATCGTCTTAATATAAACCTCAATTATACTTAGTAAACGTGAAAGAAAATCCGGGATTGACGGTGTGAGAATTAAATGGGGAAATCTGAGATTTAGACAAGGATTTGGTCATGGAATGTGTGTCAGCAAAATCTGTTAGGGGATTGTTGTTAGAAAAGACAGAATGAATATGATATTCAAGTTAAATAAGGTCTATGTTGAATTTACTAAGAATGAGACCCATTACCTGAAGAAAGTTTATAACCAGCGATGAGTCGACCGCTAAAACCTTTCCTGCTAAAACCACTACGCCAAAAATAAGGTCATTTTACAATCTTGTTTGTTTTCATTTTATGTAAGTGAGAGGTTTTAAAGACTCTGATTTTCATTATGTGTTTTTCAGCTGTTTTGCATTATCTGCAGACTATAAAGATGCTGGTTTTTGACGAGTAAGGCGTTCCGTAGGAAGAAAAAAAAAGCAACAACAGTGGACTTGCATTTTATAACAATGGTCGTGCCAATTATGAAGTCTTCATGGAGGCCCTGTCCAACAAAACGTTGCAACATATAATGAATATTCATAAACATGGTAATTTCCTTTCTTGCTTTAATAACCATTCTAAGAATTTTGTCCGTAATTATGAAAGGAACCTATTAAAAATAAGTAGACACAACTTGTCTGAATTATTTAAAGAGACCTGTCTAATGCACCATCACACACACACACACACACACACACACACACACATATATATATATATATATATATATATATATATATATATATATATATATATATATATATATATATATATATATATATATATATATATATGTATGTATGTATGTATGTATGTATGTATGTATATTTATGAATAAAAATGAAATAGAAAAACTAGTAATTGCAATTATTAGTTTTCCTATTGTCTTCTCTACTAGTTAAATCCGAGAAATTTTCATATATATATATATATATATATATATATATATATATATATATATATATATATGTTCATATATATATATGTATATATATATATATATATATATATATATATATATAATATATATATATATATGTATGTATATGTATATATTTATATATGTATGTATATAAAGGTTAATATATGTATGTATATGTATATATTTATATATATGTATGTATATAAAGGTTAATATATGTATGTATATGTATATATATATATATATGTATGTATTTAAAGGTTAATATATGTATGTATATGTATATATTTATATATATGAATGTATATGTATATATTTATATATATGTATATATATGTATGTATATATATGTATATATCTATATCTATCTATCTATTCATATATATATATATATATATATATATATAGTATGAAGAAAAATATACAGAAAATGCTGTATTAATGTTAATATAAAGTCAACGTCGGACGTTTCGGTCTTTTTTAGACCATCATCAGGACATATTCATAAAACATAATTAACATTAGAACATATAAAATTCAACATGAAAAAGACGATGAACATAAGAGCACAACTAATCCAAACAGGTAACTGATTTTTTTTATATAAGATCAGCGTTCCGTTTAAACATGATCACGTCGTCGTCACGTGGACGATGTTGTGAAAACGTATTCGAAGATGATTTCAAAATATTAAAATATTAAACAAACTCGATTGAACTATTTTCTCATATAAACAGTTCGTCAAGAAATCCCTTCCGTTGATATAGGAATACGCAGAAATCAATAGGTTCTTATATTTTCATACAAGCTTGAAGTCTTCCATGTTACAAAGTAAATCAAAAATGATTTCAAAATATTAGACAGGCACGATGGAACAATTTTAAACAGTTCGTTAATAAATCTTTTCTTCAGTTACAGGAATAAGCGGAGATCAATAGATTCTTATATTTTCGTACAAGCTTGAAGTCTTCCATGTTATAAAGTAAATTCAGGTTTGTATTTCCAGTAGACAGTATGTAAGCAAATATATGGATATAGATCCAACAGTATGAAGAAAAATATACAGAAAAAACAAACAAAAATCTTAATATGCAATTATGCTGTATTAATGTTAATATAAAGTCAACGTCGGACGTTTCGGTCTTTTTTAGACCATCATCAGGACATATTCAGTAAACATAATTAACATTAGAACATATAAAATTCAAAATGAAAAGACGATGGACATAAGAGCACAACTAATCCAAACAGATATCTGAAATAGACCGAAGGAATATGTCCTGATGATGGTCTAAAATAGACCGAAACATCCGACGTTGACTTTATATTAACATTAATACAGCATAATTGCATATTAAGATTTTTGTTTGTTTTTTCTGTATATATTATGTACTATTTCAAAGTAAAATTATATATATATATATATATATATATATATATATATATATATATATATATATATAAAAAAATATTGATATAGATCCGACAGTATGAAGAAAAATATACAGAAAAACAAACAAAAATCTTTATATTATATTGACTTTATATTAACATTAATACAGCATAATTGCATATTAAGATTTTTGTTTGTTTTTTCTGTATATTTTTCTTCATACTGTCGGATCTATATCCATATATTTGCTTACATATATTAGTATGTATGTTTTGCGTTCCTGCGCATGTGCCGTGACAAAAACGTAAATAACCTCAGTCCGAGAAAGTTTTAACGGATGAAACGTGTCACAAAACCTTTTTCCAAATTATCATGCATCTTTTTTTTTCAAAACTTTTCTTGGTATATAAAAATTTATATATCATTATCACATATTGATGCACGGTGGAGTAGTAGACAGCTGCTGGCTTGGGTTGAGGAATCGGAGAAGCGAGTTCGAAATTCCCTTAAGAGAGGTATTAATCCCCTTCTTTTCCCTCCAGCTATGCGTAAAATAGCAGGACAGACTCTGTTCTATAGCCTTGAATGACAACTGGTCTAGGAGGAAGACAACTCTGATTTCAAAACCTGCAGGGGGTCATTTGGGGACCTTGTGGCACGTAGTATATATATATATATATATATATATATAGACGCGTTAAATTTGAGCAACATGTAGCCGACACACTGGGGTTAAAATAGGAAACTAAAATGATACATATGACACACTCATATCCTCTCTCCCACCTCATTTCCTCACTTCGTTAACTTTACGTATACTTGATGAGGTCCGTAAAAAACGTGTGAATTTCTTTTCATTTTTCATTTCAGCTTTTGGAAGTAAAGTCTGATGATCCAGAACCCTGTTAAAGGGGTTATGGTGAAATAGCTTATTACATGGAATCTTAACGTGGTCTGTCTTTTATTCAAACAAATAATATATATATATATATATATATATATATATATATATATATATATATATATATATATGCACTCAGTAGATGAAAAAAAGAAAGAAACTTGGTATGTAATATTATATGTATATGTTTATAAAATTAATTTTAAGTATTAATGTTAGAAATGGGAAAAATGGATTTATTTTTAATAAAAAAAATATCCTAATGGACACTCCATACATGTTGTTGGAAATAAATCGTATTTCTGACATCTTATATGTAAATATCTTATACTTTCAGAGTCTGTCTATATTTCTGAGATGAGGTATTATGTACATTATTTACATTATTCGGACTATTGTCCTCATCTTTGTCGCCATATTTATCACAACGTTTCGGCCGTTGTACGCTCCGGCCTTCTTCAGGTGGTTGGAATGTCGAACTGAACCCTTTATTTCGCTCACTGGGGTAGACTGTTCTAGTTCCACGTGCCATGTCTAATGGATGTCAGCTATCATCTCCTGTTAATTTTCCCTCTGAAAGTTATCCACTGCCTTAATTGAACTCACACTCTTTGGGTCTTGTCACTGGATCTAACCAAAGCCTTTATCCACTGTGCCATGTGTCCTTGAGGACATCCCAGTGAGCGAAATAAAGGGTTCAGTTCGACATTGCAACCACCTGAAGAAGGTCGGAGCGTACGACAGCCGAAACGTTGTGATAAATATGGCGACAAAGATGAGGACAATAGTCCGAATAATGTAAATGATCTGATACTTTAGAGTTCAGAATATTCACCAATGTGTGAAAATCCTCACCAAAAGGAAAATAAGCAACTAAATTGTAGAATTGAAAACAATTATCTCTGGCCATCAGAAGGAAAACGGTTGATCTACCCCTTAAATATCGTATTGCAATAAGTTTTAAGCTTTGATTCGGGGATTGGCATCGGTCAACAAAAAGAAAAATTCATAATAATATGAAGAAAATGGTTTCATTTCTCAAAAGTTGTGATTAAGCGTGTTTGAGTGCCTTTTCATTCGACCGCGAAATGAAGAATGTAATCATAAAATTGCCAATTATGGAAAAGTGAGATATTTTCTTATAAATAAAGAAATTTTCACTAACAAATTTTACGTCTTAGTCGGCCTTCAAGTTTTGGTCTTATAACTGCTATTAATTGGAATTCATTAATTCTCTCAGTCTGTCTGTCTGTCTGTCTGTCTGTCTGTCTGTCTCTCTCTCTCTGTCAAGTAGTTATTAACATTTCCTTACTGAAAACAATAAAACTATTTACCCATGAAATATGGTCTTCATACTAACGTTTAGGCCGTTGTGCCTTCCGGCTTTGCTGTATATATTGGGTAACTTACAGGCAATTTTGAAATGAACCCTTTATTTAATCTACGCGGGTGCACTGTTATCGTTCCACTACACATGTCTAGGGATATCATCTAGTTCTTATTTTTAATACTGTTCTCTCGTTTCCACTGAGTTCAATTACCCTTTGTCCGGGGACTGAATTCACAAACACCCTGTCACTTCAATCTACGAGGCCAATTTACTCTCGTGAACTTGCAGACGTAAGTAGTCAATTCATATATTGTGTCTCACATCACGAGGAGAAACTTCTCTCGAGGCGAAAAGATATCGAACTTGATTTTTAGCAAGAGACTAAGACAGGCCAAATTTAGTATATTGGCTGTAAGAAAGCCGTGGAAATAAACCGAGTCGACCCACGCCTGAACAACGACAGCGGTTGCCTAGAACCTTTTCGAGCTACTACGACAATCACTAGTCCTTAAAAGATGTTGGTGGTAGATTTATGAATCCACAGCCACATGACCAACAATAGAAGATATTGTGACAACGTCACCAATATAGAAGAAAGTTATACTCATCATTATATAAAAATGTGATAATTAAGGTTTGGTTTGGTTTGTTTTGTTTTACGGCATATCAAAAACAATGGGTTATTTAATGCCGACAAAATTTCCTTTTTTATCAAAAATGTATAGCTGGTAATATTTTTTGGTTTGTTTTGTTTTGTGGCATTTTGTCCTTAATGAGTTATTTAATGCTGACAAGATTTTTATTTCTGGTAACATTTTATTTTTCAAATATTTATTGCTGATACTAAATTTTAAAAAAAAATATTTCTGGTATTAAAATCTATTTTTACACTTTCATAGTGTTTTGAGTCAGGTTGTGGGGTCAACTATTTGCCCATAGCTGGGACCCTAACAGGTGCTACCACCTCGGGTCAGGGTGGACCTGGGAACACCAGCAATTAAGAGGTGGTTCCACGCTCCACAAAACCTCCTGATCAGAAGTCTTGCTGCTGGACGTAGTTTATCGTCATACCCAGGACGCGGAAGTAGTTTATCGTCATACCCAGGTCGGGATAATTAAGAAACTCCAACAACAAAAATGTGTAAATATGAATGTTTTAAAAATGAACACGACAAGAAACAAAATGTCAACACGTAAATAAAAATTTTCTCGAGAAGCAATTATTTTTACACCTTCCATATTTACGTACTTGTCCGTTATTTGGAATTATTTATTACATGTAAATATGTTTAATTTCTAAACAGAAATATTCTTTCCGATAGAATTTCAAATATAAGTGTTTAATGGTTGTTTTTCACTAATTGCCTAAGACATAAATCCGACATGGTATTATGTCAGTCATCAGTGAATGGTTTGGTTTGATTTGCTTTGTTTTATAGCATATCAACCTCAATGGGTTATTTAATGCCGACATTTTTTCCTGGTAATATTGTTTTGTCAAAAATCTATTTGTCGTAATATTTTTTCCCCAAAAAGGTATAGCTGGTAATATTATTTCAAAATATGTATTGCTGGTAATTTTTTTTTTTTTTTTCAAAAACGCATTGCTGGTAATATTTCTTTAAATATATTGCTGGAAATATTTATTTTAAAAAATATATTGCTGGTAATATTTATTTTCAACAGTATATTGCTGGCAATATTTCTTTTCAAAAATATATTGCTGGTAATATTTATTTTCCAAAAATATATTGCTGGTAATGGTTTTTTTTTTCTTCAAAAATTTATTTCTGGCAATAATTTTTTACAAAGTATTTCTGGTATTAAAACCTATTTTTACACTTTTATCATTCTTTTTACCTAAGTTTCGAGGTTAACTATTTTCCCATGCTACCACACCGGTTCAGGGTGGACCTGAGAACACCAGCAATTAAGAGGTGGTCCCACACTCCTCAAAACCTCCTTACCCAGGACGCGGATATAGTTTATAATCTTACCCAAGACGCGGATGTAGTTTACCATCATACCTAGGACGCGGATGTAGTTTATCGTCTTACCCAGGACGCGGATGTAGTTTACCGTCATAGCCAGGACGCGGATGTAGTTTATCGTCTTACCCAGGACGCGGATGTAGTTTATCGTCTTACCCAGGACGGTCATCAATGAATGGTAAGCATTCATACATGATTAGTTGTTTATGGTTCAATTAAAACTTGGCTGTGAGCCAACGTGCAGGGCGTTTTATCTTGCTGTTTAGATACATGAAAGGATAAAACTCTTTTAAAAAAAGCCATATGATTAACACAGTAGATGCTCTCGTCTAGAAATAAGTGAGGATTTATGTGCCATGGACAATGAAAAAAATCGCTGATTGCTTCAAGATAATCGAAACTAGCAACTTTATCCTACTTATGTACAGATCAAAAGCCATATTGAGCAAAGGCATAAAAAATTGACTTTTTAATGAAAATGTAATAATTGTCAGCTGAAAATGTAAAGTTAGTCGTATTTGTTGTTCAAATAACAAAGAGGGGTCGATTCTGTCTTCCTCTACAATTCTCTTTTTCTCCTTTTATTCTTTTCCTTACCTATATATCTATATATCTATCCAGATATCTGTCTGTTGCATCTAGATATATGGTTCTGTTGTAAATATTTCGGGCTTTCACCTGGTACGACGTCATAGAACCACCTCATGAATTTACGACCTGCGTCTGCTATTCCGCGACCGTTATCGTCGTATATCAATCTTCTATATCAACATACGGGAATATCATCTCGGATGATGACTATCTTTGTTTAAATGTCCATATAACCACTCTGAAGATGGCTTATGAAGGATTATGAAAGCTTAAATCAAGGAACGACGTAGTAAAAAATTTCCAAATGTTAGACAGCTTTTGTATTTATTTTCTCCCGAAATTAAAACAATTATACAAAGCTTACAACGGCTCATGATCACACATAACAGACATTTTTTTCTGTTATATTTAACAATATATGTTTGACTATATATATATATATATATATATATATATATATATATATTAATGCATGTTTCATTAAAGAAGAAGGAAATTACTGGAAAGTAATTGAAACTCACCTGAAGCGAGCTGGATGTGTAATGCTCCTCATGCCAATGACACTTCCATCGAGCTTCTCTACGGCATATGTCTTCGATGAATTTTGTGTTCCCCTCGAATTTATATTTAAACTGGGGTCATCAGGAGAGAATGTGCACCGTTTCGAGGCCTTCCTCTCAACGGTTTCAGTTGCACACCGCCCCCCCACTGATGTGAGGCCCCATTATAACGATATACAAGTGTGTTTTAGATAACCTAGTTCAAATGTGTAACGGCGAAATTAAATTTACGAAAATTCCGAAAAACGGCAAATTTCGCGTCCTGAGAATGCAACGTGAACCTCATTACGCATTCACGACCAGTCATGTCATGCCGTCATGTTCGCTGAAACACTCCACGGAGTATTTCGTTTTTTCCATATCCACATAGAACTATTCTCAGTTATTTCTATTAGGCGTTTTATACTTTTTGGCCCTATTACGCCCTTTGATTCCAATTTGGCCCAAAAATTGGTACAGAGTGCCTGAAACGAAACCCCTTGCTCCAATTTCCATTGCTCTAACAATTGCATTATACCCCTCCTTTATTGGCTCTGATTTTAGATTTTCATATTCATTAGTTTTATAATCGTGGCTTTGTTCCATCCGGCATTCATATGGTACTGTTAATTCAACGAGGATGATTTTATAGTTCACCATTGACAGAAGAACAATATCTGGTCGCAGACCTTTACTTGATATTATTTTGGGGTAATCATTACGCCAACCAGGAAGGTCGGCAGATACCTCCCAGATGCCACCAGAACAAATGAGATTTTTCCGGGAATAGCATGACATTTGTTTGTTTGCTTAGAACCGACATATCTTTTTCCTTCTGCAACAAATTTCTGGGCTGAATTAGATGACTCAGACTTCATATATTTCTTTATGATTTTGAACAGCTTATCCAAAACACTATTGTGTCTCCATGTAGATCTGCCATTGACAAGGGCTGTTTTACAGGAACTAAGAACATGTTCTAATGTTTGTGGCTTTTCCTTAAACAGGGGACAAGTAGGATCACTCTCTTCCTTCCATTTAACAAGATTGTTCTTAGATGGTAGCAGGTCATACGTGGAACGTATTAAATAACTCAACCTAAGTGGAGCCATCTGCCAAATGTCCTTCCACGTAAAAGATTTCTGAAGAGCCTCTTCCCAGTTTGTCCATTGGCCTTGTTGGAATTGTTGCACTCCTTTTACGAGTCTTTTTTTATCTTTTTCTTTCATCACATTTTGGATGAACATGTCACGGCGATCTTTACCAGAAGATTTCGACCACCATTGCCTTTCATTTAGTCCTAACCCTTGTTTCCCTGCTTGAGTGCATCCGATGACTTCATTGAAAGCTAGATTGTCTTTAGCACTTGTTATCGTCTCTCTGACCTTCCACTTTCTCCCTGTTTTTAATGTAGGCTTTAGTGCAAGTTTTGTTTTAAGTTCCTTTCATACTGTCTGATAAGCTTAATCACACAATCATTGAAAGACGAAAGGAAATCCCATTTCAATCCAATGTAAGCTGTCGGCTTACATAAGCCATTATCAAAGATGACAATTTCAATATATCAAACAACACACGGACGAAAGAACAATGATAGTTGCTGCATGAGAAATTTCAAAGTAACGACAAACGCGTATATAAAAGACGCGGAGGCGAAAATCGCGTCGCAGCTCGTGACGTCACACATGACCACGCGAGAGTGAAAACGAGAAGTATTAAGTATGGAAAGCCGTTGGTATAAACCAATGGCTTCTGTTATCAATTATAGGCATTTAAGAATATTTGTGGAGATTTCATAGTTTCTTTTGTTCAGCTTAGGTTTCAACTGTTTTATGTATAGAGCTTCAAGAATTTTTTGTTTATTGTTTTCATGTTTAAGTATAGTTGTGTTGTCAACAAGGATTTCCCGGAATTGAGTACGCGGTCAGGCATGTTGTTATATATATATATATATATATATATATATATATATATATATATATATATATATATATATATATTATATATATATATATATATATAATGAAGAAAAAACAAATGGATTAAAATCCACAGGTCGAAGCATTTTCTTTTGTAAATAGTGCTCAATACAAAGTAGACGAAACTATTATTATATTTTTTATGTGGTTGTGTCTGTCATATTCACCATAATCGTCAATGCTGCCATATCTATATATCGGTTTATCACGACATGAAAAAAAAAATAACTCACCCACCTCCACACCCTGACCTTATTTTTCTATTTAGCGTTGATTTGACATTCTATTGGTTAATCCAGACATACCCACAAGTCTATTTTTGATGTTTGACCTTATGCGCCCACACTATTTTAACTTTAGGAGAAGAGGTCACGATTTGTTCCCTAAGAAATCATTTAATCACCAGTTACTTAATATCGCTTGAAGAAGTACATTCAAAATATTGAAACCTGAACGCTTTTGTGTAGCGATTTCAACATGTTTTTATTATAACTTCTCATAACAAAAATATAATATGCTTATATATATATATATATATATATATATATATATATATATAATGTACAGATATAAAAATGTTTTATTATAACCTCTTTTAACAAAATATAATATATATATATATATATATATATATATATATAAATACAGATTTAAAAATGTTTTATTATAACCCCTTTTAAAAATACTATATATAGAGAATATATATTAAAAATGTTTTTATTATAACCTCTTCTAATAAAAATTTAACATATATATATATATATATATATATGTACAATTTAAAATATTTTTATAACTTCTTATAATAAAGATTTAATAATATATATCTGTATATATATATATCTATATATATATATATATATATATTTATAGATAATGTATATATATATATATATATATATATATATATATATATATATACATCATGTACAGTGTGATAAAGATTATAGTTCTGACTATTTCTAGCAATGTCATCGCTTAATCCATCCTTAAACATAGGCAACGTGGATGTGGCTTTTAATCTTGCAAGGGTCATACAGTCACATATGTGGCAATGTTTGGCTCCATTTGCAGTAGTTGTTACGTAATTAATTTCACTCTGTGTTTTTGAGCTTGGCCTACATAGGCAAATGTGACAACCTCCATTAGAAGTTATATCGAATTCTGTGGCAATATTTTCATGAAATTTAACATCAAGATAGATAGATAGATAGATAGATAGATAGTTGAATGTAGTTCCTAGCAAAGCCTCGTTCGACTTCCTCCATTCTCAAAGCAGAGAGTTCAACAGATGAACCTTCTGGTCGACTGTTATATTTAACAGCCCCCCCACAAGAATATATGTGGCACAAGGCCGAATTTACCGTGGATTTTCTTAGCCTTTCCAAAAATATTCCTTTAAAACCCGCATAAACTGGTTCAGGGCCTGCCTACATCCCCGGACGAAACTTTGCCCTTCAGCAAAGCCTTGTACGGTTTCCTCTCTGCTCGAAGCAGAGAGTTCGACAGTTTAAACAATCCAGTTGACTGTTAATATTTAACATCCCCACCACACATATGAGGGTGTATGTGGCACAAGGCCTGTTTATTGTCGGTACTCCGAGTCCGTAGGCTCGGCCAAAAATTCCCTTTGAACCCGCCTAAATGCGTTCAGGAACCGTCTACCTCCCGGGACGAAACTTTGCCCTGCGGCAATGCTTCATCCCAGTTCCTCTTTGCCGAGGCAGAGAGTTCGACAGAAATTAACAGTCTGGTCGACTGTTCTCCCAACGCCTTCTCTCCTACTAATCTTATAGTAGGCGGAAGTGTCCAATATAGACTCTTTAGAGGGAGGACACCACAACAGCTGAAAATTTCTCTGAAATGATTTTGAACCATACCATTTCCATATCTGTCCATAACACACTTATATATTTAGGTGTATGATCATCCCTCGAATAGAGCTCTCCCCTACTTCCCATCAATGGCTGTTTGGGCTCATTTCAGGCGAAACTAACGAATACAACATTCGTCATAAATCCCAAGAATATTCTTCAAAACAATTCAGGGCAACGATAATTCAGTGCCTTTTTCTGCCGGATTAACTCCTCGTTGTTGGTGTACACGGATTCGATCAAAAGGATAAATTGGTCACAGAGCAGTGAAACTTCGAGATAACTGGTCAATATATTATTTAGCCAAACTAGCGAAATAACTGATACTACGTATAAGTACATTACAATATTATAGAATCCCTTTTAGCGTACCGAGAGCGCTGTTGATAAACTCGTCCCATGATTATTGGGCTAATCTGCGCCACACCTGAATCTTACTATCAGCCAGAAACAACTAGAAAGTATATCTCATTTAACCATACCACACGTTACCAATGCCTCGGGATCTAATTAGCAATGTCACGGAACGTTGTTTCTGGTGTTATGGTGCTAACAGGGCCACCCTGATAGATCTTATGTTCTCATATCAGATCGAGGCTAAAGGACTTTGGATTGATCTGGTACCACCTTTATTGAATATATTGGCATTCGCAATTTTCTTTATTATTTGGATTCTATCATTAAGTACTAGCGCAACTACCTCACCCACCGAGCAGATTTTGCAATCTTGATTGTTTTATAATGGATCTGGTATTGAACTCACAATTCATTGAATACAATCAACGTCTTTATCCACTGAGCAATGCTTCCTAAAGGAAAACATAGTCCAGTGGCTACCAGACTACAGCAGTGGTGAACACAAAACACTATATATTAATAAATATACATATTTTTTTTTCTCACGGGTGGCACGATTCGGGGTATCATGCTGAAGTTAACATTGCGTTGTGCATGAAACAATTAGACGTGCAACCGGTAAGAAAAATATGTATATTTATTAATATATGTATGTATACGTGTGCGTGTGGGTTGTCTTTTAATGACTCATTTTTCTTTGTCTACATCACAAGTCTCGATTTATATACCAATATCTATATAACAATCTTCGTTAGTCTCTTAAAATATATCACATTTTTAAATTTTTATAGTTATCTCAAAATATGAAATCTCTCCCTCTATTTTCATATACCTTACTTCAGTACTTCTCGATAGATAGATAGATAGATAGATAGATAGATAGATAGATAGATAGATAGATAGATAGATAATGAACAGAGATAGATAGATAGATAGATAGATAGATAGATAGATAGATAGATAGATAGATATGAACAGAGATAGATAGATAGATAGATAGATAGATAGATAGATAGATAGATAGATAGATATTGAACAAACTGAGATAGATAGATAGATATTGAACAAAATGAGATAGATAGATAGATAGATAGATAGATAGATAGATAGATGTGAATAAAAAGATATACATAGATCATGAGCAAAATCCGATATATTGATAGATAAATATACATGAAGTAATGAGATAGATAGATAGATAGATAGATAGATAGATAGATAGATAGATAGATAGATATGAAAGAAATGAGCTAAATATATAGCTATATAGATGTGAATAAAATGGCATGCACACATAGACATATAGATAGATAATTGCCCCAGCTGTGACTAAAGTAAGAAAATGACATATGGAAGCCTAATGTTTAGAGAATCAGATTCTTCTCAAAATAATGAGCAACTTGTTCCCTGGAAAAGAAACCGGGGCTAAATGACCGGAACTTACTCCCAAATTGAAGGAAGACACTAATCGCCAATGCATTACCTTCAAGCCTCTTGCCAACCGACTAGCTTTTATCTTCTCTCTTAGTGATTCTTTAATTTGGCGCCTTTCTTTCTATCATGACCCTTCCGACTGTTTTTAGCCAAAGCTTTTATCCGTTTCTCTCGCCTTTTTATGACAGGCAAGATCTAATTGGACCAACTTCATGCTTCCTTTCCAAAGATGTCTAAAGCCTTTAACTTAAAGAAAATGGCCGAATTTGGTGAGTGAGATAATAAAATTGATTATTTCTTCCAGTAGAATTTTCACTGGATCAGCTCTAGCCGAAGATTATTCAATCTTCAGAAAGAAGAAATATAATCTTTGATTCGTCTGGTGGTTTCACCTTTGTTTCAATAAAATAAAATGTAAATCAATAACTTTTTAAGAAATCGACATATAAATAACTTAAAATCGTATTTTTCTGTCCACCTGATTATTCATTGGAATCTTCCAAGCATGATGATGAGGCTACTTATATTTCTAATGTTTTTTTTTTTTAGCACTTGGCCTGCTAACGGAGATAAAAGAGAATGATTTAAACGTATGATTACAGACATCTCTTTAAATATTAATAATGTTTAGTAATTACTTATTTGTTTATACATTTCATGATTGGACAGACAGCAGGAAAAATTGAAAACATCCCTTTCCAAAGTGTATCATTGTTCAATGGGAAGAATTCGAACGGGGGTGGGGGGTAATGGTCAGGTTTGCCATACTATCACATTCTCAGTCTAAGTAGTTTTAGATTAACTGCCTAAAATCAAGTACACATAGTGTTGTCGCTTACTAATATATATATATATATATATATATATATATATATATATATATATATATATATATATATATATATTTTAGACGTTCTTTCTATAGATACAATTATTTAAGTAAATACTCTGTTTATAATAAACAATGTCCGAGAAATTTTCATATAAAATATGCGTCCTCCGACAGGAATCGAACCTGTAACCTATACAGAACCGTCATATAGCCCGAGGTGCTTTTACCGATTGAACTACAGAGGAGCGTATCGGTTAGCAAGGTCTGTGGCTCAATCGGTAAAAGCACGTCAGGCTTTATGACGGTTCTGTATAGGATACAGGTTCGATTCCTGTCGGAAGACGCATATTTCCTATGACAATTTCTCGGACATTCAGGCCAGTAATTGTGGTTTATACTGTTTATTATAAAACAGAGCATTTACTTAAATATTTGTATCTATAAAAAGAACGTATAAACATAAAAAATGTCTTGAAATAATTGTCGGATTTTGTCCATTTCATAATATATATATATACACAAATCTTTAAAATTTTAAATGCCAAATATAATTTTTAAAATTAAAAATCCCAATATAATATATATCTACGCTAATATTACGATAATCAGATATAATTTTAAATTATGTAACAGCCACCTGAAGATTGCGTAGTTCCTGAAACTCAGAATCGTGCTATCTCTCTCTCTATCTATCTATCTATCTATCTATATATATATATATATATATATATATATATGTGTGTGTGTGTGTGTGTGTGTGTGTGTGTGTGTGTGTGTGTGTGTGTGTGTTTGAAACCCCGGTAAAGAATTGTAGAAAATACTATAGATTTAATTAAGGTCATTGGAAACTTATTTTGTACATAAACCAGCTCACACAAAAGTTGACTAATTTTTGAATTTCTATATTCGTATATATTAACCAATCAGCAACGTCATAGCGCTCTAATCTGTGAATTGTCAAACAAGGAAGCTTATCATCTGAGACGAAAATGATAAACAATATTTCCGCTTAAAACATATTTAAAAATTGGGAAAATATTTTTTAATCAATAAACTCCGAATTTAATAATATCTAACCTTTACTCTTGCTGGAGTCGATATCCTGTTTGTTTATGTAAACGATCGTTTTAGTTCGCAGAAATTAGTTTTCCAGTTAACCTTTGACCAGGGTCGTTTGTTGTTAGACTAGCTGAAATCCACAAACCTGAAATAATTAATCACATTTTCGCATATTAATCGATTACATTATATTGTAATAAAAGGCTTAGTTATATTGAATAAAGTAACACACAAAAAAAATTCACATTGTTTACAAACCTAAGCCATTGTATTAACATAGCTCACTGCCAATCGCCTGTCAGCTGCTAGGAAATTACATGCATACATATAAATACGTAAACGTGATGCACATTCTCATATTCTTTTATATAACGCAGTAGACTCGGTTCTATTGTAAAGAAAGATAATCAAAAATACTTTGGGTGAAGTTGTTTCGCAAAGAATATTTGCAATTTATTTCTTTCAATTTGAAAGAAAACTAATACCCAATAATAAAAATTTATTTAAATTTGCAGAACAGTTTTGAAGATTTTCTTCGTTTATGCACGCATATTCCTCTACACACACACACACACACACACACACACACACACACACACACACATATATATATATATATATATATATATATATATATATATATATATATATATATGTATGTATGTATGTATGTATGTATATGTATACATAATGTATGCATGTATACATAACATTTTGAAAAAATTCGTAGGCCCATTACGCAAATTGTTTTTTCCAACCACAACTATATCCCTTTTAAACGGTTCTTAAACAGATTTGACAGTTAAAGTTATATGCATTCGATATGTTCTAAGTAATTGTCCTATTGACAACTTTCAAGCATCTACAGATGGAATTCAGACCAAAATATTTTTATATAAAATGGCGAGCAAACAAAATGTGATACCACCTTTGTGAAAAGAAAAGTTGTTAAACTGTTGCTAAGAAGTTCTATATATTCTACAGTGTATATTCCAGATTGACATCTCAGGTCATACGGGATTGTAATGTAATCTTTTATATTCCCATGAACACAGTACGATGGCAAACACGCACATGAATGCATAGTCCATTCAAATGGTTAAGAACGACATAATAACTCTTTGCTAAAATCTAGCCTATACTAGATATAGCAGAATTTCAGATAATCTAATATAACTTTCTCATACAGCACATGTAACAAAGAAATTTCTCACTGATGAAAACATTACAGTGTTAAAAAAAAATGGACTAAACAATGCCTTGACATTACTATAACCGAACCTATATGCAAAGAGTTTAACAATTTGGTATACAACAGATATCCAAGAATGTTGGGTTTACTGTCAAGAGCAATGACTGGATATTTGTAAGCTGTATTCTCAGGTCGATTTGGGGCTGTATTCCTTGCAAATTGGCGCTATACTAAATACTGATTACACCTTGTAATGTTCTTAAATATATAACGAAATTTATTTTGTACAATGTATTTTTTCTTCCGTTAATAAAAGCATTTCATTTTGTTTACTTTATATTTATTTTAATGTCTCATAATCTTTGCCAGCTTTATTTTCAGTATCGCTATCTCCGCATTTCTCTCTATCTCTTTGTAATGAGTCCATATGAATGCGTCAACTTGAATTGGAATCTTGAATGATCAAAGAATCAACTCCTAAAGTGACAGTGGCGAATAAAAATAATTCTTAGTAAAAATGAAACAAATCGACTTTTTTTTTTAATTAAGTGAATCATTTGCTCTGCTCACAGCTGTAGATATTTACTTTTCAATACACAGTTAATTATTAATCGATAAAAGATTTCATTTAGAAAAAAAATTATTTGTCAGCCTTACAAACAATTTATATATCGCAAAGTAGATAAGCTTCATTTGGTTTAGAAAATATCTTTTTTTAGTTTAGAAAATATTCTGATAATTTATAATTCATTCCAAGACTTTCTTCTGATAATAATGATGGAATGATATGTCTTCAGCTTATAATACTCGGTTGAGAAACTAACTTTTTTTAATGTTCTTATGGGAGATATTAAGGATTTCTTAATGATAGAGCCAAAATATTTCTAATGGCCTTATACTGACCCCTTGAGAAGAAGAGACATTATTCTTCCTATCGAGTTTGCTTCAGGTTCATTAAAATGAAATCACTACTGTCAGTTTTTGATGTTTTGCTTGACAAGAAAAAGAAAATCAAAAGCAATATATTAAACCGTTTATAAAATCTACCGTATACAATCTATGCCCAAGTGAGATTGTAGAATGGATTAAATAAAAACCTATTGTAAAAAGCCACATCAGTTTCGTCTGAAACATTTGTACGAAAATATTTCCAGTCAGAATTCCAGAAAACAATGAGACTTGTCTGCAAAATCATATTTCAATACAGATTTCAGTAACATAATATTAATCAACCTGCGGACGGCCATACTGCATTAACGATATTTTAATCTTATAAAAGATAGCCTGTAATTTCTAAGCAGTAATAAAAAATAAATGGGCATTAACAAAAAGTTTAATTGCATTGTTAGGTTAAACTTCAAGAGAAATTTCGTCACCATTTTCATTTTTTTCATATCGTTGATGTTCAAATTTTTTTTCAATATGGCCGGCGTTTTCCCGCCTCTTGCATCATTCAAATTGAAATTTCATTTAATATTTGTGAGTTTTGATGGGATTTTTGATTTCTTTTTTCTTTTGTGGTGGCGGCGGATAGTATCACGAAAACGCAAGCCTGTTCCAAAGATTTCACAGTTTGATGTCGGATATTGTTGAATTTTTCTTGGTTTCTATTTTTGTTTATTTGCTGTTGTGATACATGCGTTTGGTCAATCCATAATTCAGTGGAATCAATCTCATTACTTTGTCGGTACTAGTCGTGTTGGCGGGCGGAAATATTGATTTCGCATTAAACTTTCTGCAACTGTGAACATCAGTTAAAAATTGTGAATCTTCCTTTCTTTGGTGTTTTTTTTTTTTAAATTTGTTTTGTAATTAAATCATTGCATCCTATCTTGCTTGAAAATGTTAATTGCATCCAGTAATAAAAAACAAGAATTGATATACATGGACACGCGTGCGTCTGATTATCAACTATCTATCTATCTATCTATCTATCTATCTATCTATCTATTTTTCTTTATTATCTGTCTATTGATGTAAGTCTATTCATTATCTGTCTATGTAAGTCTCTTCATTATTTATCTATCTATCTACCTCAGCCTATTTTTTTCTTTCCTTCTTTCTTTCTTTCTTTCTTCTTTCTTTCTATCACAGCCTATTTCTTTTTCTCTCTTTCTTTGTATCTCACCCTATTTCTTTTTCTTTCTTTCTTTCTTTCTTTCTTTCTATCTCACCCTATTTCTTTTACTTTCTTTCTTTCTATTTAAGCCTGTTTCTTTTTCTTTCTTTCTTTCTTTCTTTCTTTCTATCTCGGCGTATTTTTTTTACTTCCTTTCTATCTTTTCTTTCTTTCTTTCTTTCCATTTCAGCCTATTTTTTTTTCTTTCTTTCTTTCTATCTCAGCCTATTTCTTTTTCTTTCTTTCTATTTCAGCCTATTTCTTTTTCTTTCTTTCTATTTCAGCCTATTTATTTTGCTTTCTTTCTCTCTCAGCCTATTTCTTTTTCTTTCTTTCTCTCTCAGCCTATTTCTTTTTCTTTCTTTCTAGCTCAGCCTATTTCTTTTCTTTCTTTCTTTCTTCCTTTCTTTCTATCCCAGCTTATTTCTTTTACTTTCTTTCTTTCTTTCTATTTAAGCCTATTTATTTTTCTTTCTTTCTTTCTATCTCAGCTTATTTCTTTTTCTTTCTTTCTATCTCAGCCTATTTCTTTTTCATTCTTTCTATTTCAGTCTATTTCTTTTTCTTTCTTTCTTTCTATCTCAGCCTATTTCATTTTCATTCTTTCTATTTCAGCCTATTTCTTTTACTTTCTTTCTTTCTATCTCAAGCCTATTTCTTTTTCTTACTTTCTTTCTATTTCATTCTTTTTCTTTTTCTTTTTCTTTCTTTCTATCTCAAGCCTATTTCTTTTTCTTTCTTTCTATCTCAGCCTATTTCTTTTTCTTTCTTTCTTTCTATTTCAGCCTATTTCTTTTACTTTCTTTCTTTCTATTTCAGCCTATTTCTTTTACTTTCTTTCTTTCTATCTCAAGCCTATTTCTTTTTCTTTCTTTCTATCTCAGCCTATTTCTTTTTCTTTCTTTCTATTTCAGCCTATTTCTTTTTCTTTCTTTCTTTCTATCTCAGCCTATTTCTTTTTTTTTTCTTTCTATCTCAGCCTATTTCTTTTCTTTCTTTCTATCTCAGCCTATTTCTTTTTTCTTTCTTTCTTTCTATTTCAAGCCTCTTTTCTTTTTTCTTTCTTTTTCTTTCTATCTCAGCCTATTTCTTTTACTTTCTTTCTTTCTATTTCAGCCTATTTTCTTTCTTTTCCTTTCTTTTTTTTCTGCTTTTCTATCTCAGCCTATTTCTTTTACTTTCTTTCTTTCTATTTCAGCCTATTTCTTTTACTTTCTTTCTTTCTATCTCAAGCCTATTTCTTTTTCTTTCTTTCTTTCTATCTCAGCCTATTTCTTTTTCTTTCTTTCTTTCTATTTCAGCCTATTTCTTTTTCTTTCTTTCTTTCTATCTCAAGCCTATTTCTTTTTCTTTCTTTCTATCTCAGCCTATTTCTTTTTCTTTCTATTTCTATTTCTTTTTCTTTCTCAGCCTTTCTTTCTTTTCCTTTTCTTTTGCTTTCTTTCTCTCTCAAGCCTATTTCTTTTTCTTTCTTTCTTTCTATCTCAAGCCTATTTCTTTTTCTTTCTTTCTTTCTATCTCAGCCTATTCCTTTTTCTTTCTTTCTATCTCAGCCTATTTCATTTTCTTTCTTTCAATTTCAGCCTATTTCTTTTTCTTTCTTTCTTTCTATCTCAGCCTATTTCTTTTACTTATTTTCTTTCTATTTCAGCCTATTTCTTTTACTTTCTTTCTTTCTATCTCAAGCCTATTTTTTTTTCTTTCTTTCTATCTCAGCCTATTTCTTTTTCTTTCTTTCTTTCTATCTCAGCCTATTTCTTTTACTTTCTTTCTTTCTATTTCAGCCTATTTCTTTTACTTTCTTTCTTTCTATCTCAAGCCTATTTCTTTTTTTTTTTTCTTTCTATCTCAGCTTTCTATTTCTTTTCAGCCTTTTCTTTTTATTTTCTTTCTTTTTCAGCCTATTTCTTTTTTTCTTTCTTCTATCTAAAGCCTCTTTCTATCTTTCAAGCCTATTTCTTTTTTCTTTCTTTCTTTCTATCTCAGCCTATTTCTTTTCTTTTTTTTTCTATCTCAGCCTATTTCTTTTTTTTCTTTCTTTCTCAGCCTATTTCTTTTCTTTCTTTCTTTCTATCTCAGCCTATTTCTTTTTCTTTCTTTCTATCTCAGCCTATTTCTTTTTATCTTTCTTTCTATTTCAGCCTATTTCTTTTTCTTTCTTTCTCAGCCTCTTTTCCTTTTCTTTCAAGCCTATTTCTTTTCTTTTCTTTCTATCTCAAGCCTATTTCTTTTTCTTTCTTTCTTTCTATCTCAAGCCTATTTCTTTTTACTTTTTCTTTTTCAGCTTTTCTTTTTTTCTTTCTGCTCTATTTCTTTTTCTTTCTTTCTTTCTATCTCAAGCCTATTTCTTTTTTTCTTTCTTTCTATCTCAGCCTATTTCTTTTTCTTTCTTTCTTTCTATCTCAGCCTATTTCTTTTACTTTCTTTCTTTCTATCTCAAGCCTATTTCTTTTTCTTTCTTTCTTTCTATCTCAGCCTATTTCTTTTACTTTCTTTCTTTCTATTTCAGCCTATTTCTTTTTCTTTCTTTCTTTCTATCTCAGCCTATTTCTTTTTCTTTCTTTCAATTTCAGCCTATTTCTTTTCCTTTCTTTCTTTCTATCTCAAGCCTATTTCTTTTTCTTTCTTTCTTTCTATCTCAGCCTATTTCTTTTTTCTTTCTTTCTTTTCTATCTTTCAGCCTATTTCTTTTTTTTCTTTCTTTCTTTCTCATTTCAGCCCTATTTCTTTTACTTTTCTTTCTTTCTTTCTCAATTTCTATTTCTTTTTTCTTTCTTTCTTTCTATCTCAGCCTATTTCTTTTTCTTTCTTTCTATCTCAGCCTATTTCTTTCTTTTTCTTTTACTTTTTATTCTTTCTTTTTCTATCTCAAGCCTATTTCTTTTTCTTTCTTTCTATCTCAGCCTATTTCTTTCTTTCTTTCTTTCTATTTCAGCCTATTTCTTTTACTTTCTTTCTTTCTTTCTATCTCAAGCCTATTTCTTTTACTTTCTTTCTTTCTATTTCAGCCTATTTCTTTTTCTTTCTTTCTATCTCAGCCTATTTCTTTTTCTTTCTTTCTATCTCAGCCTATTTCTTTTACTTTCTTTCTTTCTATCTCAAGCCTATTTCTTTTTCTTTCTTTCTTTCTATCTCAGCCTATTTCTTTTTCTTTCTTTCTATCTCAGCCTCTTTTCTTTTTTCTTTCTTTCTTTTTCTTTTCTTTCTTTCCTATTTTTTTTCTTTCTTTCTTTCTATCTCAGCCTATTTCTTTTCTTTCTTTCTATCTCAGCCTATTTCTTTTTCTTTCTTTCTATTTCAAGCCTATTTCTTTTCTTTCTTTCTTTCTCAGCCTTTTTTTTACTTTTCTTTCTTTCTATCTCAGCTTTTTCTTTTTTCTTTTTCTTTTACTTTCTTTCTTTCTATCAGCCTATTTCTTTTTTTTTCTTTCTTTCTATCTCAAGCCTATTTCTTTTTACTTTCTTTCTTTCTATTTCTTTCATTTCAGCCTATTTCTTTTTCTTTCTTTTCTTTCTATCTCAGCCTATTTCTTTTTTTTTTTCTTTCTATCTCAGCCTATTTCTTTTCTTTCTTTCTATTTCAGCCTATTTCTTTACTTTCTTTCTTTCTATCTCAGCCTATTTCTTTTTTCTTTCTTTTCTTTTCTATCTCAACCCTATTTCTTTTTTCTTTCTTTCTTTCTATTCAGCCTATTTCTTTTCTTTTTTCTTTCTCAAGCCTTTTCTTTTCTTTCCTTTTATCTCAGCCTATTTCTTTTTTCTTTCTTTCTTTCTATCTCAGCCTATTTCTTTTTCTTTCTTTCTTTCTATCTCAGCCTATTTCTTTTTCTTTCTTTCTATCTCAGCCTATTTCTTTCTTTTCTTTTTTTTCTTTCTTTCTATCTCAGCCTATTTCTTTTCTTTCTTTTCTTTTTTATCTCAAGCCTATTTCTTTTTTCTTTCTTTCTTTCTATCTCAGCCTATTTCTTTTTCTTTCTTTCTTTATTTTCTTTCTTTCCATTTCTTTTCTTTCTTTCTTTCTATCTCAGCCTATTTCTTTTTCTTTCTTTCTTTCTATCTCAGCCTATTTCTTTTCTTTCTTTCTTTCTATCTCAGCTTTCTTTCTATTCAGCCTTTTTCTTTCTTTCTTTCTATTTCAGCCTATTTCTTTTTACTTTCTTTCTTTCTATCTCAGCCTATTTCTTTTTCTTTCTTTCTTTCTATCTCAAGCCTATTTCTTTTACTTTCTTTCTTTCTTTCTCTCAAGCCTATTTCTTTTTTTCTTTCTTTTCTATCAGCCTATTTCTTTTTTTCTTTCTTTCTATCTCAAGCCTATTTCTTTTTCTTTCTTTCTTTCTTTCTATCTCAGCCTATTTCTTTTTTCTTTCTTTCTATCAGCCTATTTCTTTTCTTTTCTATTCTTCTCAAGCCTATTTCTTTTACTTTCTTTCTTTCTATTTCAGCCTATTTCTTTTTCTTTCTTTCTTTCTATCTCAAGCCTATTTCTTTTTCTTTCTTTCTATCTCAGCCTATTTCTTTTTCTTTCTTTCTATCTCAGCCTATTTCTTTTTCTTTCTTTCTTTCTCTTTCTTTTCTCAGCCTATTTCAAGCTTTTTTTTTCTTTCTTTCTATCTCAGCCTATTTTTTTTTTTTTTTCTTTTTCTATCTTCAGCCTATTTCTTTTCTTTTCTTTCTTTCTATCTCAGCCTATTTCTTTTACTTTCTTTCTTTCTATCTCAGCCTATTTCTTTTCTTTTCTTTCTTTCTATCTCAAGCCTATTTTTTTCTTTTTCTTTCTTTCTATCTCCTTCTATTTTTTTTCTTTCTTTCTATCTCTAAGCCTATTTCTTTTCTTTTTTCTTTCTATCTCAGCCTTCTTTCTTTTTTTTTCTTTCTTTTTTCTATTTCAGCCTATTTCTTTTTCTTTCTTTCTTTCTATCTCAAGCCTATTTCTTTTTCTTTCTTTCTTTCTATCTCAGCCTATTTCTTTTTCTTTCTTTCTTTCTATCTCAGCCTATTTCTTTTTTTTTCTTTCTTTCTATCTCAGCCTATTTCTTTTTCTTTCTTTCTTTCTATCTCAGCCTATTTCTTTTTCTTTCTTTCTATCTCAGCCTATTTCTTTTACTTTCTTTCTTTCTATTTCAGCCTATTTCTTTTTCTTTCTTTCTTTCTATCTCAAGCCTATTTCTTTTTCTTTCTTTCTTTCTATCTCAGCCTATTTCTTTTTTTTCTTTCTTTCTATCTCAGCCTATTTCTTTTTCTTTCTTTCTATTTCAGCCTATTTCTTTTTTACTTTCTTTCTTTCTATCTTTTTCTTTTCTTTCTTTCTCATCCTCTTTCTTTTCTTTTCTTTCTTTCTCTATCTTCAGCCTTTTTCTTTTACTTTCTTTTTTTTTCTATTTCTCAGCCTATTTCTTTTCTTTCTTTCTTTCTTTTTATTTTCTTTCTTTCTAAGCCTATTTCTTTTTCTTTCTTTCTTTTTCTATCTCAGCCTTTTTTTTCTTTCTTTTCTATCTCAGCCTATTTCTTTTTCTTTCTTTCTTTCTCTCAGCCTATTTCTTTTTTTCTTTCTTTCTTTCTATCTCAAGCCTATTTCTTTTTTTCTTTTTCTTTTATTTCTTTCTTTCTTTCTTTCTATCTCAGCCTATTTCTTTTTTCTTTCTTTCTTTCTATCTCAAGCCTATTTCTTTTTTTTCTTTCTTTCTCTCATCCCAGCCTATTTTTCTTTTATCTCAGCCTTTTTCTTTTACTTTCTTTCTATCTCAGCCTTTCTTTTTCTTTCTTTCTTTCTTTCTCAGCCTATTTCTTTTTCTTTCTTTCTATCTCAGCCTATTTTTTTCTTTCTTTCTTTCTATCTCATTTCTTTTCTTTTTTCTATTTCTATTTCTTTTTACTTTCTATTTCTCAGCCTATTTCTTTTTCTTTCTTTCTTTTCTATCTCAGCCTATTTCTTTTACTTTCTTTTTTTTCTATCTCAGCCTATTTCTTTTCTTTCTTTCTTTCTATTTCTTTTTTTTTCTTTTCTTTTTTCTATCTCAAAGCCTATTTCTTTTACTTTCTTTCTTTCTCTCAAGCCTATTTCTTTTTCTTTCTTTCTTTCTATCTCAAGCCTATTTCTTTTTCTTTCTTTCTTTCTATCTCAAGCCTATTTCTTTTTCTTTCTTTCTTTCTATCTCAGCCTATTTCTTTTCTTTCTTTCTATTTCAGCCTTTTTTCTTTTTTCTTTTTTCTTTCTATCTCAGCCTATTTCTTTTTCTTTCTTTCTATTTCAGCCTATTTCTTTTACTTTCTTTCTTTCTATTTCAAGCCTATTTCTTTTTCTTTCTTTCTCAGCCTTTTCTTTTTCTTTCTTTCTTTCATTTCCCTATTTCTTTTACTTTCTTTCTTTCTATTTCAGCCTATTTCTTTTTCTTTCTTTCTTTCTATCTCAAGCCTATTTCTTTTTCTTTTCTTTCTTTCTATCTCAAAGCCTATTTCTTTTTACTTTCTTTCTTTCTATCTCAACCTATTTCTTTTCTTTCTTTCTTTCTATCTCAATCCTTTTTCTTTTCTTTTTTCTTTCTATCTCAGCCTATTTCTTTTCTTTTTTCTTTCTTTCTATTTCAAGACTTCTTTTATTTCTTTCTTTTTCTATCTCAAGCCTATTTCTTTTTCTCTTTTCTTTCTTTCTATCTCCAGCCTATTTCTTTTCTTTCTTTCTATCTCAAGCCTATTTCTTTTTTTTTTTTTCTTTCTTTCTATCTCAGCCTTTTTCTTTTTCTTTTCTTTCTTTCTATCTCATCCTATTTCTTTTCTTTCTTTCTATTTTCTTTCTTTTCTATCTTTTTCTATCCTATTTCTTTTACTTTCTTTCTTTCTATCTCAGCCTATTTCTTTTCTTTCTTTCTTTCTATTTCCTTCTATTTCTTTTACTTTCTTTCTTTCTATTTCAGCCTATTTCTTTTTTCTTTCTTTCTTTCTATCTCAAGCCTATTTTTTTTTCTTTCTTTCTATCTCAAGCCTATTTCTTTTTTTTTTCTTTCTATCTCAAACCTTTTCTTTTTTTCTTTCTTTCTATCTCAGCCTATTTCTTTTTCTTTCTTTCTTTCTATCTCAGCCTTTTTCTTTTTCTTTCTTTCTTTCTATCTCAGCCCTATTTCTTTTCTTTCTTTCTTTCTCATCTCAAGCTTTTTTTTCTTTCTTTCTATCTCAGCCTATTTCTTTTTACTTTCTTTCTTTCTATCTCAGCCTATTTCTTTTTTTCTTTCTTTCTATCTCAGCCTATTCTTTTCTTTCTTTCTTTCTATCTCAGCCTATTTCTTTTCTTTCTTTCTTTCTTTCTTTTATTTTCTATCTTTCAGCCTATTTCTTTTGCTTTCTTTCTTTCTATCTCAGCCTCTTTTTCTTTCTCTTTTTTTCTATCTCCATCCTATTTCTTTTTTTTCTTTCTTTCTATCTCAGCCTATTTCTTTTTCTTTCTTTCTTCTCAAGCCTTTTTTCTTTTTCTTTCTTTCTATCTCAGCCTATTTCTTTTTCTTTCTTTCTTTCTATCTCAGCCTATTTCTTTTGCTTTCTTTTTCTTTTCTTTTTTTTTCTTTCTATCTCAAGCCTATTTCTTTTTCTTTCTTTCTTTCTATCTCAGCCTATTTCTTTTTTCTTTCTTTCTTTTCTATCTTTTCTTTCCTATTTCTTTTTTTTACTTTCTTTCTTTCTATTTCAGCCTATTTCTTTTACTTTCTTTCTTTCTATCTCAAGCCTATTTCTTTTCTTTCTTTCTTTCTTTCTATCTCAGCTATTTTTCTTTTATCTCAGCCTTTTCCTTCTTTCTTTTTCCTATTTCTTTTTTCTTTCTTTCTATCTCTATTTCTTTTCTTTCTTTCTATCTATTTCTTTTTCTTTCTTTCTTTCTATTTCAAGCCTATTTCTTTTATTTCTTTCTTTCTATCTCAGCCTATTTCTTTTACTTTCTTTCTTTCTATCTTTTGCTTTTTTCTATTTCTTTTTATTTTCTTTCTTTCTATCTCAGCCTATTTCTTTTACTTTCTTTCTTTCTATTTCAGCCTATTTCTTTTCTTTCTTTCTTTCTTCTATCTCAGCCTTTTCTTTCTTTCTTTCTTTTCTATTTCAGCCTATTTCTTTTTCTTTCTTTCTTTCTATCTCAGCCTATTTTTTTTTCTTTCTTTCTATTTCTTTTTCTCTCCTCTTTCTTTTATTTCTTTCTTTCTTTCTTCTCTCTCAGCCTATTTCTTTTTTTCTTTCTTTCTATCTCAAGCCTATTTCTTTTCTTTCTTTCTTTCTATCTCAGCCTGTTCTTTTCTTTATTTCTTCTTTTCTTTCTTTCTTTCTATCTCAGCCTATTTCTTTTCTTTCTTTCTTTCTATCTCCAGCCTTTTTCTTTTTCTTTCTTTCTTTCTCTTCAGCCTATTTCTTTTCTTTCTTTCTTTCTTTTCTTTTCTTTCTCAATCCTATTTCTTTTTTTTCTCTTTCTTTCTATCTCTTTCTATTTCTTTTTTTCTTTCTTTCTTTCTATTTCAGCCTATTTCTTTTACTTTCTTTCTTTCTATCTCAGCCTATTTCTTTTTATTTCTTTTACTTCTTTCTTTCTATCTCAGCCTATTTCTTTTTCTTTCTTTTCTTTCTATTTCCAGCCTATTTCTTTTCTTTCTTTCTTTCTTTCTCTCAGCCTATTTCTTTTCTTTCTTTCTTTCTATCTCAAGCCTATTTCTTTTTCTTTCTTTCTTTCTATCTCAGCCTATTTCTTTTTTTCTTTTCTTTTCTATTTCAATTTCTATTTCTTTTTCTTTTCTTTCTTTCTATTTCAGCCTATTTCTTTTTTTTCTTTCTTTCTATCTCAGCCTATTTCTTTTCTTTCTTTCTTTTTCTCAAGCCTATTTCTTTTTTTCTTTCTTTTTTTCTATTTCAGCCTTATTTCTTTTCTTTCTTTCTCTCTTTTCTTTTTTCTTTCTTTCTATTTCAGCCTATTTCTTTTCTTTCTTTCTTTCTATCTCAGCCTATTTCTTTTCTTTCTTTCTTTCTATTTCAGCCCTCTTTTTTTCTTTCTATCTCAGCCTATTTCTTTTTCTTTCTTTCTTTTCATTCCTATTTCTTTTCTTTCTTTCTTTCTATCTCAAGCCTATTTCTTTTCTTTCTTTCTTTCTCAGCCTATTTCTTTTTACTTTTCTTTCTTTTCCTTTTCTTTTTTCTTTTCTTTATCTCAGCCTATTTCTTTTTTTTTCTTTTCTATTTCAGCCTATTTCTTTTTCTTTCTTTCTTTCTATCTCATCCTATTTCTTTTCTTTCTTTCTTTCTTTTTTACTTCTTTCTTTCTATCTCAGCCTATTTCTTTTTCTTTCTTTCTATCTCAGCCTATTTCTTTTTTCTTTCTTTTCTATCTCAGCCTATTTCTTTTCTTTCTTTCTTTTTTCTATCTCAAGCCTATTTCTTTTCTTTCTTTCTTTCTATCTCAGCCTATTTCTTTTTCTTTCTTTCTATCTCTATCTCAGCTTTCTTTCTTCTTTTTCTTTTCTTTCTTTCTATCTCAGCCTATTTCTTTTCTTTCTTTCTTTCTATCTCAGCCTATTTCTTTTTTTTTTCTTTCTTTCTATCTTCAAACCTATTTCTTTTTTTTCTTTCTTTCTATCTCAGCCTATTTCTTTTTTCTTTCTTTCTATCTCCAGCCTATTTCTTTCTTTCTATCTCAGCCTATTTCTTTTCTTTCTTTCTATTTCTTTTTTTTTCTTTTTCTTTTTTTTCTTTTACTTTCTTTCTATCTCAGGCCTATTTCTTTTTCTTTTCTTTCTTTCTATCTCAGCCTATTTCTTTTTTTTCTTTCTTTCAAGCCTATTTCTTTTCTTTTCTTTCTTTCTGTCTCAGCCTATTTCTTTTCTTTCTTTTATCTCAGCTTTTTTCTTTCTTTCTTTCTATTTCAGCCTATTTCTTTTTTTTTCTTTCTTTCTATTTCAGCCTATTTCTTTTTCTTTCTTTTTTTTCAGCCTTTTTTTCTTTTTCTTTCAGCCTATTTCTTTCTTTCTTTCTATCTCAGCCTATTTCTTTTCTTTCTTTCTTTCTATCTCAAAGCCTATTTCTTTTCTTTCTTTCTTTCTTTTCAGCCTATTTCTTTTCTTTATTTTCTTCTCCCAACCTATTTCTTTTCTTTCTTTCTTTCTATCTCTTTTATTTCTTTTCTTTCTTTTTTCTTTTTCAGCCTCAGCCCTTTTTCTTTTCTTTCTTTCTATCTCAGCCTATTTCTTTTCTTTTCTTTCTTTCTTTCTATCTCAAGCCTATTTCTTTTTCTTTTCTTTCTTTCTATCTCAGCCTATTTCTTTTCTTTCTTTCTTTCTATTTCAACCTATTTCTTTTTTCTTTCTTTCTTTCTATCTCAAGCCTATTTCTTTTCTTTCTTTCTTTTTTTCCAGCCTATTTCTTTTTCTTTCTTTCTTTCTATTTCCAGCCTATTTCTTTTCTTTCTTTCTTTCTATCTCAGCCTATTTCTTTTTTTTTCTTTCTTTCTATTTCAGCCTATTTCTTTTCTTTCTTTCTTTCTATCTCAAAGCCTATTTCTTTTTTCTTTCTTTCTATCTCAAGCCTATTTCTTTTACTTTCTTTCTTTCTATTTCAGCCTTTTCTTTTTCTTTTTCTCTTTTCTTTTCTTTCTTTTTCTTTCTATTTCAGCCTATTTCTTTTCTTTCTTTCTTTCTATCTCAAGCCTATTTCTTTTCTTTCTTTCTTTCTATCTCAGCCTATTTCTTTTTTTTTTCTTTCTTTCTATCTCAAAGCCTATTTCTTTTTCTTTCTTTCTTTCTTTCTCAACCCTTTTCTTTCTTTTCTCTTCTTTTCTTTCTTTCTATCTCAGCCTATTTCTTTTTTCTTTCTTTCTTTCTATCTCAAATAATTTCTTTTTCTTTTTCTTTCTTTCTTTTATTTCTTTCTTTCAGCTGGCCTATTTCTTTTTATTTCTTTCTTTTTCAGCCTATTTCTTTTACTTTCTTTCTTTCTATCTCAGCCTATTTCTTTTACTTTCTTTCTTTCTATTTCAAGCCTATTTCTTTTTTTCTTTCTTTCTTTTCTATCTCAAGGTATTTCTTTTCTTTTCTTTCTTTTTTTCTCAGCCTATTTCTTTTCTTTCTTTCTATTTCAGCCTATTTCTTTTTTTTTCTTTCTTTCTCCAGCCTATTTCTTTTTTTCTTTCTTTCTATTTCAGCCTATTTCTTTTCTTTCTTTCTTTCTATCTCAAGCTATTTTTTTCTTTCTTTCTTTCTATCTCAGCCTATTTCTTTTCTTTCTTTCTATCTCAAAGCTATTTCTTTTTTCTTTCTTTCTATCTCAGCCTATTTCTTTTTCTTTCTTTCTTTCTATTTCAGCCTATTTCTTTTTTCTTCTTTCTTTTCAGCCTATTTCTTTTTTCTTTCTTTCTTTCTCCAAATATTTCTTTTCTTTTTTCTTTCTTTTCTATCTCAAGCCTATTTCTTTTTTCTTTCTTTCTATCTCAAGCTATTTCTTTTCTTTCTTTCTTTCTATTTTGGCTTCTTTCTTTTTCTTTCTTTCTATTTCATACTATTTCTTTTAATTTCTTTCTTTCTATCTTTTTCTTTCTTTCTTTCTCCTCAAATGTTCTTTTCTTTCTTTTTCAGCCTATTTCTTTTTTTTTCTTTTCTATCTCAGCCTGCAAGTTTTATTTCTTTTTTCTATCTCAAGCCTATTTCTTTTTCTTTCTTTTCTTTCTCTCTTTCTTTCCTCAGCCTATTTTTTTGCTTTTCTTTCTTCTCAACCTATTTTTCTTTCTCAACCTATTTCAGCCTTTTCTTTTCTTTCTTTCTCATCTCATTTTTTCTTTCTTTCTTTCTTTCTATCTTCAGCCTATTTCTTTTTTCTTTCTTTTATTTCAGCTTTTCTTTTTTTCTTTCTATCTCAGCCTATTTCTTTTACTTTCTTTCTTTCTATTTCAGCCTTTTTCTTTTTTCTTTCTTTCTTTCTTTCTTTCTATCTCAGCCTATTTCTTTTACTTTCTTTCTATCTCAAGCCTATTTCTTTTTTTTCTTTCTTTCTATCTCAGCCCTATTTCTTTTTATTTCTTTTCTTTCTTTCTTTTCTTTCTTTTCTTTCTCAGCCTATTTCTTTTTTTTTCTTTCTATTTCTTTCTTTCAAAATATTTCAGCCTTTTCTTTTTTCTTTCTTTCTATTTCAATATTTCTTTTTTCTTTCTTTCTTTTCTATTTCAGCCTATTTCTTTTCTTTCTTTCTTTCTATTTCAGCCTATTTCTTTTTCTTTTTTCTTTCTTTCTATTTCAGCCTATTTCTTTTCTTTTTTTTCTTTCAGCCTATTTTCTATTTCTTTCTTTCTATTTCAAAAATTTCTTTTTACTTTCTTTCTTTCTATCTCAAGCCTATTTCTTTTTCTTTCTTTCTTTCTATCTCAGCCTATTTCTTTTTTTTTTTCTTTCTATTTCAGCCTATTTCTTTTCTTTCTTTCTTTTCTATCTCAAGCCTATTTCTTTTTCTTTCTTTCTATCTTTTCTTTCTTTCTATTTCTTTTCTTTTCTTTCTTTCTTTCTTTTCAGCCTTTTCTTTTTTTCTTTCTTTCTTTCTATTTCAGCCTATTTCTTTTTTCTTTCTTCTCTTTCTTTTTCTTTTCTTTCTTTCTATTTCAGCCTTTTCTTTTTCTTTCTTTCTATCTCCTTCCTATTTCTTTTCTTTCTTTCTTTTTCTCAGCCTATTTCTTTTTCTTTCTTTCTTTCTATCTCAAGCCTATTTCTTTTCTTTCTTTCTTTCTATCTCAAGCCTATTTCTTTTCTTTCTTTCTATCAAGGTGATCAGCCTTCTTCTTTTCTTTTCTTTCTTTCTATCTCAGCCTATTTCTTTTTCTTTCTTTCTTTCTATTTCTCTAAAGCTTTTCTTTTACTTTCTTTCTTTCTATCTCAAGCCTATTTCTTTTTCTTTCTTTCTATCTCAGCCTATTTCTTTTACTTTCTTTCTTTCTATCTCAGCCTATTTCTTTTACTTTCTTTCTTTCTATTTCAGCCTATTTCTTTTTCTTTCTTTCTATCTCAGCCTATTTCTTTTACTTTCTTTCTTTCTATCTCAGCCTATTTCTTTTACTTTTTCTTTCTGTCTCAGCCTATTTCTTTTTACTTTCTTTCTTTTCTATCTCTCAGCCTATTTCTTTTTTTTCTTTCTTTCTATCTCAGCCTATTTCTTTTTCTTTCTTTCTTTCTTTCTATCTCTCAGCCTATTTCTTTTTACTTTCTTTCTTTCTATTTCAGCCTATTTCTTTTCTTTCTTTCTTTCTATCTCAGCCTTTTTCTTTTTTCTTCTCTTTCTTTCTATCTCCAGCCTATTTCTTTTTTTCTTTCTTTCTATCTCAGCCTATTTCTTTTATTTTCTTTCTTTCTATTCAGCCTATTTCTTTTCTTTCTTTCTTTCTATCTCATAATTACTCTTTCTTTTTTTCTTTCTTTCTATTTCAGCTTATTTCTTTTTTCTTTCTTTCTAAATCAATTTTCTTTTACTTTCTTTCTTTCTATCTCAGCCTATTTCTTTTTTCTTTCTTTCTTTCTCTCTCAGCCTATTTCTTTTACTTTTTCTTTCTCTCTCACTATTTCTTTATTTCCTCAGCCTTTTCTTTTTCTTTCTTTCTTTTCTTTTATTTCTCAAGCCTATTTCTTTTCTTTCTTTCTTTCTATCAGCCTATTTTTTTCTTTCTTTCTTTTATTTCTTTTTCTTTTCAATTTCTTTTCTTTCTTTCTTTCTATTCAAGCCTATTTCTTTTCTTTCTTTCTTTCTATCTCAGCCTATTTCTTTTTTCTTTCTTTCTTTCTGGTCTATCTCAAGCCTATTTCTTTTCTTTTCTTTCTTTCTATTTCAACCTATTTCTTTTTCTTTCTTTGTTTCTGTCAAGCCTATTTCTTTTTTTCTTTCTATCTCAGCCTATTTCTTTTACTTTTTTCTTTCTTTCAGCCTATTTCTTTTTTTTTTCTTTTCTCTCAAAGCCTATTTCTTTTTTCTTTCTTTCTTTCTTCTCTCAGCCTATTTCAATTTTACTTTTTTCTTTCTGTTTCAGCCTATTTCTTTTTTCTTTCTTTCTTTCTATCTCAAATATTTCTTTCTTTCTTTCTATCTCAGCCTTTTCTTTTCTTTTTCTCCCTTTTCTTTTTTTTTTTTCTTTCTTTCTTTAGATTTTTTCTTTCTTTCTTTCTTTTCAGCCTATTTCTTTTCTTTCTTTCTTTCTATCTCCTTTTCTTTTAAGATACTTTCTTTCTTTTCAGCCTATTTCTTTTACTTTCTTTCTTTTTATCTCAAGAACCTTTCTTTTTTCTTTCTTTCTTTCTCACTCCTACCTTTTTCTTTTACTTTTCTTTCTTTCTTTCTCAATTTCTATTTCTTTTTTTTCTTTTATGGCAAGCCTCTTCTTTTCCAGGCCTATTTTTATATTCTTTTTTCTTTCAGCCTATTTCTTTTTCTTTCTTTCATCTCAACTCCAGGCTTTTTTTCTTTCTATCTCCCTCCTATTTCTTTTTTCTTTCTTTCTATCTTCATATTTCTTTCTTTCTTTCTTTCTATCTCAAGACTATTTCTTTTTTCTTTCTTTCTATCTCAGCCTTTTTTTTCTTTTTTTTCTTTCTTTCTATCTCAGCCTATTTCTTTTCTTTCTTTCTTTCTCAGCCTATTTCTTTTTCTTTCTTTCTTTCTATCTCAGCCTATTTCTTTTCTTTCTTTCTTTTTCAGCCCTTTCTTTACTTTTCTTTCTTTCTATTTCCCTATTTCTTTTCTTTCTTTCTTTCTATCTCAGCCTATTTATTTTTTTTCTTTCTTTCTATCTCCAGCCTATTTCTTTTTTCTTTCTTTCTTTTCTCAACCTATTTCTTTTTTTTCTTTCTTTCTATCTCAACCTATTTCTTTTCTTTCTTTCTTTCTTCTTTTCTTTTCTTTCTTTCTTTTCAGCCTTTTTTCTTTCTTTTTTCTATCTCAGCCTATTTCTTTTCTTTCTTTCTTTCTTTCAAACTATTTCTTTTCTTTCTTTCTTTCTCCAGCCTATTTCTTTTTCTTTCTTTCTTTCTCAGCAACCTATTTCTTTTTTTTCTTTCTTTCTTTTTCTTTTTCTCAGCCTATTTTTTCTTTTTTCAATTTTCTTTCTTTCTATCTCAAGCCTCTTTTTTTTTCTTTCTTTCTTTCTTCTCAGCCTATTTCTTTTTCTTTCTTTCTTTCTATCTCTTTTATCTCCTTCTTTCTTTTACTTTCTTTCTTTCTTTCTCCAAGCCTATTTCTTTTACTTTTTTTCTTTCTATCTCAGCCTATTTCTTTTACTTTCTTTCTTCTATCTCAGCCTATTTTTTCTTTTTTTTTCCTTTCTATCTTTTCTTTTTTTCTTTTACTTTCTTTTTTCTATCTCAAGCCTATTCTTTTTTTTCTTTCTTTTCTATCTCAGCCTATTTCTTTTTCTTTCTTTCTATCTCAGCCTATTTCTTTTACTTTCTTTCTTTCTATTTCAGCCTATTTATTTTCTTTCTTTCTTTCTATCTCAAGCCTATTTCTTTTTCTTTCTTTCTATCTCAGCCTTCTTTCTTTTTTCTTTCTTTCTTTCTGTTTCAGCCTATTTTTACTTTCTTTCTTTCTGTCTCAGCCTATTTCTTTTTTTACTTTCTTTCTTTCTTTCAGCCCTTTTATTTCTTTTCTATCTTTCTTTTCTTTCTTTCTTTCTATCTCCAAGCCTATTTCTTTTCTTTATTTCTTTCTATCTCAAACTATTTCTTTTTTCTTTCTATCTCCAGCCTATTTCTTTCTTTCAATTTCTATTTCTTTTCTTTCTTTTTTTCTATCTCAAGCCTTTTCTTTTCTTTCTTTCTTCTCCTTCTATTTCTTTTTTCTTTCTTTCTATCTCAAGCCTATTTCTTTTACTTTCTTTCTTTCTCAGCCTATTTCTTTCTTTCTTTCTATTTCAAACCTATTTCTTTTCTTTCTTTCTATCTCAGCCTATTTCTTTTTCTTTCTTTCTTTCTATTTCTTTTTTTATTTCTTTTTCTATCTCAGCCTTTTCTTTTCTTTGTTTCTTTCTATTTCAGCTTTTCTTTTCTTTCTTTCTTTCTATCTCAGCCTATTTCTTTTTCTTTCTTTCTTTCTATCTTCAAGCCTTTTTCTTCTTTCTATTCTTTTCCTATTTCTTTTTCTTTCTTTCTTTCAATTTCAGCCTATTTCTTTTCTTTTCTTTCTTTCTATCTCAAGCCTTTTTTCTTTTTCTTTTCTTTTGCTTTCTTTCTTTCTCAGCCTATTTCTTTTACTTTATTTCTATCTCAGCCCATTTCTTTTTTCTTTCTTTCTATCTCCAGCTTTTTCTTTTTCTTTCTTTCTATCTCAAGCCTATTTCTTTTTCTTTCTTTCTTTCTATCTCAGCTTTTTTTTTTACTTTCTTTCTTTCTATTTCAGACAATTTCTTTTCTCTTTCTTTCTATCAGCCTATTTCTTTTACTTTCTTTCTTTCTATCTCAAGCCTATTTCTTTTCTTTCTTTCTTTTCTGTCTCAGCCTATTTCTTTTACTTTCTTTCTTTCTATCTCCTTTTTTTTTTCTTTTTTCTTTCAAGCCTATTTCTTTCTTTCTTATCTCAGCCTTCTTTTTCTTTCTTTCTTTCTATCTCAGCCTATTTCTTTTTTCTTTCTTTCTTTCTCTTTTCTTTCTTTCTATTTCTTTTCTTTTACTTTCTTTCTTTCTATTTCAGCCTATTTCTTTTTCTTTCTTTCTATCTCAGCCTATTTCTTTTACTTTCTTTCTTTCTATCTCAGCCTATTTCTTTTACTTTCTTTCTTTCTATCTCAAGCCTATTTCTTTTTCTTTCTTTCTATCTCAGCCTATTTCTTTTACTTTCTTTCTTTCTATCTCAGCCTATTTCTTTTCTTTTCTTTTTTCTTTCTGTCTCAGCTATCTCAGCCTATTTCTTTTTTACTTTTCTTTCTTTCTCAGCCTATTTCTTTTTCTTTCTTTTCTTTCTCATTTCAGCCTTTTTCTTTTCTTTCTTTCTTTCTCTTTCTTTTACTTTCTTTCTTTCTTTTTCTTTTCTTTTCTTTTCTTCTATCTCAGCCTATTTCTTTTACTTTCTTTTTTTTCTATCTCAAGCTATTTCTTTTTTTCTTTCTTTCTTCTATCTTTTCTTTTTTCTCTTTCTTTCTTCTCAAGCCTATTTCTTTTCTTTCTTTCTATCTCATTTATTTTCTTTCTTTCTTTCTATTTCAGCCTATTTCTTTTTTCTTTCTTTCTTTCTATCCAGCCTATTTCTTTTTCTTTCTTTCTTTCTATCTCAAACCTATTTCTTTTTTTCTTTCTTCTCTTTCTTTTCTTTCTTTCATTTCAGCCTATTTCTTTTCTTTTCTTTCTTTCTTTCATCTTTCAAGCTTTCTATTTCTTTTCTTTTAACTTTCTTTCTCAGCCTATTTCTTTTTTTCTTTCTTTCTATCTCAGCCTATTTCTTTTCTTTCTTTGTTTCAGCCTATTTCTTTTCTTTTCTTCTTTTCCTTTCTTTTCTTTCTTTCTCCAGCCTATTTCTTTTTCTTTTCTTTTCTTTCTATCTCAGCCTATTTCTTTTTTCTTTCTTTCTTTCTATCTCAAGCCTATTTCTTTTTCTTTTCTTTCTTTCTATCTCAAACCTATTTTTTTTTTTCTTTCTTTCTCTCAGCCTATTTCTTTTTTTCTTTCTTTTCTATTTCAGCCTATTTGTTTTTTTCTTTTCTTTCTATCTCAGCCTATTTTTTTCTTTTTTCTTTTCTATCTCAAGCCTATTTCTTTTTTTCTTTCTCAGCCTATTTCTTTTTCTTTCTTTTTCTCCAACTTTCTTTTCTTTCTTTCTCAAGCCTATTTCTTTTTCTTTCTTTCTTTCTATTTCAGCCTATTTGTTTTTTTTCTTTCTTTCTATTTCAGCCTAATTTTTTTTCTTTCTTTTTCTATTTCTTTTACTTTCTTTCTATCTCAAGCCTTTTCTTTTCTTTCTTTCTATCTCAGCCTATTTCTTTTTTTTCTTTCTATTTCAACCTAATTCTTTTTCTTTCTTTCAATTTCAGCCTATTTCTTTTTCTTTCTTTCTTTTTCTATCTCAAGCCTATTTCTTTTTTTCTTTCTTTCTATTTCAGCCTATTTTTCTTTCTTTTTTTCTTTCTTCTCAAGCCTTTTCTATTTCTTTCAACCTATTTCTTTTTCTTTTTTTTTCTATCTCAGCCTATTTCTTTTTCTTTCTTTCTATTTCAGACTATTTCTTTTTCTTTCTTTCTTTCTATATCGGCCAATTTCTTTTTCTTCTATTTATTTTTCTTTTATATCATTTTGAATTCATTTCTTTTTTCTTTCCATCTATTTTATCTATCTCAGCTTATTTCTTTATCTATCTATCTATCTATCTATCTATCTATCTATCTATCTATCTAGCCCAGTCTAATTCTTTTTCTTTCTATTTATTTATCTATCTATTATATCTATCACAGCCTATTTGTTTTTTCTTTCTATTTTTTATTTCTATCTAGATATATGTCTATATAACTTTGCTGTCTCCTTTTCACTCGTTGTATATCCAAATAGATTTCTACACGGCACCTGTTGTCCGCAGTTTTATTTTTACAATGAAAATGTTGTCATTTTAGTTCACTTGTTCATCGAAGCCACACTTTGCTGACCTCTACGTGCCTATGATAGAGTTTCGAATTCAAGACATGACAAGAGAGTTATTCTTCAATATAAAGCCCTGTTTAACTCCTATCTATCTATCTATCTATCTATCTATCTATCTATCTATCTTTTTAAATCTGTTAATTTTCTCTCTATCCTCTATGTATGTATATATCTATTTGTTTATGTATGTATGTATATCGAAGTCTGTTTATTATATATCTATCTATATATTTATCAATGTAAGTATGTCCCTTATCTATCGATCTATCTATCTATGAAAAGATAAATATATATTATATAGATAAATAAGAATATTACCTCTCTGTTATATATATATATATATATATGTGTGTGTGTGTGTGTGTGTGTGTGTGTGTGTGTGTGTGCATACATGTCTGCACGTGCGTGCATGCGATTCCGGCTTTTAGCTGGGATATTTCATATTCCTTTAATATTAAGCTCAAACCGCAATGTGACCTTCAGCCCCAGGCAGTGCCTCTCATCGGGAGGGAGTGAGGTTTGATGCCCGGAGCCTGCAGTATCTCCAAAGGTGGGTGCCGAGAGGGCTTGAGCATCTTCACCGCGGTATTGCCGTTAAACTCACTTTAACCTCGGCCTTGTGTCACATCCGATAGCGAGGTGGGTGCTCTGGTAAATCCCATTCTCTCTGTCTCTCTCTCTCTTTCTGCGTGTGCATATGTGCGCGCGCGTGTGTTTGTGTGTTTGTGTGTGTGTGTGCGTGCCTTGTATTTGATTTTAAATTTGGTGAAATTCATTTCTACTGACTACAATTCTACAATTGTTCTTCACATGTCAGATTTTATTATGCGAGTCAAGGTGAGAGAAAAGATGCATCACATTAAAAAATACTGGCAAAAGACATAAAAGAAAGGAAACTAGCACTGTCACCTGTGGGTGTGCAGGTGGTGTAATGGATAGCGACAAAGAATCAGACATCTGAGTTCGCATTCCAGTTGGGATTTGTTATATTCACTTTCGCGATAACATGGAAAACTGTGAACCTGCATCTTCCCCCCCCCAGATATGGGTTAAATGGTAAGAATGACTGGGCTCTTCAGCCTTGGGTAACAACTTATCCAGTAGAAGGATAGCCCTGAATTCACTACCTCAAGTAGCTTTGGCAAGGCACATAATATGCAGCTAACAAAATTCTCTCCACTGACCTGAGATGGAACAACTACATTGAATCTATAGCTTCATCTACAGCAAGGAAATTTGGTGATCTGTGTCGCACCAAAAGGTTTATCGCGCCGGAGTTCATTCTTCAAATCTACAAATCAACCATTCGGAATACTGCTGCCATATATGGTCTGGTATTCATCTCGAGGTCCTTTACAAAATCCAGAGACGGATATGCAACGTGATTGGTCCTGATCTGGCATCTCGTCTGCAATCGCTATCTCACAGACGTGCTGTGGCTTCCCTCTGTCTTTTCTACGAGTATTTTCATGGCAAAATGCTCGGATGAGCTACTTTCAATGGTTCCCGAACTGCAGGAATTTAAACGTGCTACTAGGTTGGCATCTCGGTCCCACCCTTTCACTGTCGAAACGACTAAATGCAACCATCTCTTCTACTCCAAGAGCTTCTTATCTCGCACTTCTCGACAGTGGAACTCCTTTCCTATCACTTTCTTCCCCGACAACTATAATCTTCAAATATTCAAATGTCAATCGACATCTTCTGATGCTTTACTCTCGACCCCCAGTGCTTAATTTCTAGTCCTGATGACAAGGATCCGTCTTGGCACCTATGACCTTGTCTTCAAATATTCAAATTCAATCGGCATCTTCTGCCCCCTTTCCTCAAACACCCTCTTTTTATTTCTCACTCTCTGTAACCCTTGCGTGTTGGCCAGTGGTACTTGCTAGAAGTTAAAAGAAAAACCTCTATGATCCTGACTACGACCGGTCTTAAGTGATAATATGCCCTTGTTAAAGTGCCAAATATTAAGAAAATTAGCTAATAGCGTGAAAACAATAAAATACCACGTTTAAATAAAGAGAAATGTGTGAGTTTGGCAAAGTATATGAAAACTGATTTATCAAACATATTTGTAAACAGCATTAGACGTACCTAATGACTGGGCTAGGGATTGAACCTTTCCTAAATATTATCAGCCAGCACAACTTCGAAGGCATCTTTCAAGAGGCAGAGTAAATACGTTGTGCTCGTATTTTAGGTAATAAAATAATATCCAATCATTATAATAAAATTCTTGAACTAGACATTTAGTTTCAAGCTTCTCTGTTGTGGCCTAAAAAATTATATGTTAATTCTCATTTACACTTACCAACGTAGACAAATAATTCGAAAGGCATTGAAAAAATAAGGAAAAATATTAATTCTATAAATAAATTGAGGCCCAGCATTAAAAAAAAAAAGATGTACATAAAATTGGATTAATATTCAAGCAATGAAGGTCTCTGGGAAGAAATAAAAAATGCTGCAAGTAATGATAAGATTGAAATATTAGAAAGTTTTTTTGTTTTTTTTTCAACTATTAATAAAGGACGAATGAATCTTATAGAAGTTCAAGAAATCTGTATTAAGAATATTTTGAATAAGGTTTATTTGAGCAAGAAGTATTCATTCAAACAAGTCTGATGAAAAAGAACTGACAAAGTCTGTTTAATTTTTTATTGTACTTTGCGAATTTTCGAATAAAGTCTTGTATATTGAAATCAAAATTATGGGTAAACTGTCTGAAGTTAATTCATCCTTTCGCGATAATTTTGGCAATTCTTGTTGAAATAACCACAAATATTCAGAGTATGTATAGAAACAGATCAAAATTTTACATATATTTAATGGAAGAGGAGAGTAGGTGCTTATTATCTCAATGAGAATCTGCCAGAAAGATGGATAGGGCGTGGGGGAGATGAAAACAGTTTTCTGATGATATGGCCGCCGCAGTCACCGGACCTATCCCCGTATGATTTCTTTTTATGGGGATATGTGAATGGACTGGTCTATGTTCCCCCTCTTCCTGCTAGCATTGATTAACTCAAGCAGAGAATCTCTTCCGCACTGGATAATGTTACCGGAGACATGCTTCAGAGTGTTTGGCAAGAGATTAACTACCGACTTGACGTGTCACAGGCGGAGCACATATTAAACACTTATGAAATCGATCGCATAATAAACTTATGGTGTTCAAAACCTAAACTGTTTAATTTCATTGAGCTAGACTTAATAGTTCTCAAGATAATTTCTTTTAAAATGTCATCTGTTTTGGGGACACCCTTCATTTAAAGTGTTTTAACATGAGCCGGAAAGTGTGATACTGAAATCCAGAGGTATATTGGGATAGCGAAAGATGCCTTCCAAAAGCTAAGCAAAGTATTAAGAAAAAGGAGAATTTCGTTAGAAACAAAGGAAAAGGCACATTGGGGTAGCGAAAGATGCCTTCAAAAAGCTAAGCAAAGTATTAAGAAAAAGGAGAATTTCGTTAAAACAAGGAAAAGGCACATTGGGATAGCAAAGATGCCTTCTGTTGAAACAAAAAAAAAGCAAAGTAAAAAGAAAAAATAAAGAAAAAGGAGAATTTCGTTAGAAACAAAGGAAAAGGCACATTGGGATAGCGAAAGATGCCTTCCAAAAGCTAAGCAAAGTATTAAGAAAAAGGAGAATTTCGTTAGAAACAAAGGAAAAGGCACATTGGGATAGCGAAAGATGCCTTCCAAAAGCTAAGCAAAGTATAAAGAAAAAGGAGAATTTCGTTAGAAACAAAGGAAAAGGCACATTGGGATAGCGAAGATGCCTTCCAAAAGCTAAGCAAAGTATTAAAAGAAATTTCGTTAAAACAAATAGGAAAAAGGCACATAGAAACAAAGAAAAGTGTGACTTCCAAAAAGCTGCCTTCCAAAAGCTAAGTATTATCAGTTCGTTAGAAACAAAGAAAAGTGTACTGAAGTGTTACGTATTATCAGTTTTCTTATACGATATCGAATTCTGTATTACTTCCTCAAAAATAAAGAAGAGACTTGAAGCAATAGAAATGTGGTTCTACAGAAGGATGCTGTGAATAACATGGTCCGAACATGTGAACAACAAGGAAGTGAAAATGGAAACAAGAAGAAGACTTATACTTAACATCCGGAAAAGCAATTGAAATTTCTACAGAACATAAGGAGAAAAGATGGCTTGGAAACTATGATACTCACAGGACAGATTGAATGTAAGAGAAACAGTAGAAAACAACACAAAACCTACCTAGCGAATTGAGTGAATAGATGGTGGTTCAGGAGAGATAACAAAAACAGCATTTATTACGAAATACAAAGGACAGGAAATTATGGAGAGCCATCATCGCCAACGTCCTGAAGGGAGAAGGCACAAAGAAGAAGATTGCATAGTACTACTTGTCACCGAGACCAGAAGTTATTTTTAAGAATAGATATTACAAACTAAAAATTAAAATGATGCTGATAAGACCTTCAAGATATACAACGTGTTTCACTATTTTTGAAACAAAATTAACAGGCACAAATCAAGGGCCACAAATGATAAAGTAATAGAAATTACTTTTTTTGTAATGTCAACGCTTTTGTGGTGTCAACGAATACTTGTGTCACTTTCGAAATGCTCGTTGTAGTAGAGACTTTGTAATCGTAGATACAACTATAGTACGCTTTGAACAATACTGGTGTCAGAAGCCTTCGAATAACACTCGCACTGATAGTACTTGCTCGATAATACTCGCTCGTAAAGTAACCACTGAATACTGATCCGAATAGAGAAATAGTATAGTGAATATTATGGAGCATAGCGATCTGTATAGTAATAGAGGATAGAATAGAAATGGCGATTCGTGTTGTATAGAGGATAGACTAGAAATAGCGATCGTTTAGACTCATGAGTTTCTTCCATCGTCATTCAATAATCGGATCGCCTGTGTTTGCTCACTGGCGATCTAGGTTCAAACTCAAGTGATGGCAGCGACACTTTATTCCTATATAACACATTTATTGAACCGTAAAAAGATAACAGCCGTTTAGTCTCAAACCTTAACCAAAAATGTCTTGAGGATCTGTAGAGTACATGCTCCAGATGCCCGTCGTTTATTTGAAGGCACCGTTGACTGCGATGTTGTTGATAACGCATGCACATTCCACGTGGATGATCGCTTGAATTGTCTCAGTGATGGCTGACTTCATTGCAGCAATGGTGTGAGGATTGCTCTGGTAGATGTTGGCCTTGAGAAAGCCGCAGAGGAGGAAATTTCAGGTTAAGCGAGAGATAGCATGTTAACATTAGCAGTGTGAGTTGCAGCACCTTCCTACTGGAACCACTGTTATTCCTTATCAAGGTCCTCGCACTCCTCTCCCTATTTTAGAGGTCGCTCTTTTTTTTTTTTGTTTTTGTTTTTTGGTTTTTTTTTTCAAGAATTCTGAATCATCCTGTATAAATATATCTTGATAGTTTTACCAACATCGATTGATTAATACTAAGTATATATTTTTAATTTACTTACATAATGAAATCTGATTTCGTGTACATTTATCGATTTAGATGCCCTCACTTTTACTTCAATGTTTCTTTTCAGAAAGTGGCAGTGATATAAATCTTTCCAAAATTATTTGTGAAAATCTTTTAGTCATGTTATTCAGTCATCAATTCTTTTCTTAGTAACATTGCATCACCTTTAATCTAACTTGTATATTCTGTCATAAGAGTATGGTCCCGTAGTTGCTACAATGAATTTCATTATACAAACACAGGCCAGAGAAGGTGTGAGTTGCAGGAATTGAAATAAATAAGTCTAAAAATGACAATTCTCAGCTTTTTGATCGATTGCTGTTCTAAATTTCCCATTCGGCCATTATCTCGAAGAAAACTAACGCTCGATTTCCTGTACAATTGCGTAGGAACAGTTAATTTATTTTCTGGTAATTCCTAATAAAGATTTTGAATCCGCTAGACATAATATTTTGGCTTCAGGAACGATGATTTAGGAGGTTTTTCACAATATTGCAAGCTTGCCGGCGTCTAGAGACTCCCACCTAAACAGTCTGGCCTTTCAGCATCAGCTGCACGGAACAATCGATTATCCGGCGGAAGCTAACATCCTGAGGGACTGATCTTTCTCTTCTGAGAGTTCTGGTTTGGAAAGGAAGGCTTTCCAGATAAACACTGTTGCTATGTCCCCCTTGTCTACATCCTGTGTCGTTCAAAGTCTATACGGGATTTCATTGAAGGTAAGTGTCCTTCCAAAGAATTCCTTGTATCTATAATGTGCTCCGACATATTGAAGGCAAAAGGAAACTCCATGAAACTTAACAAATGTCTTTGTACGGATGGATGGAACAATGGGAAGAAGGAAGGGGACAGTACAGGGTTAAAGGACTGTAAGATCTGGAGAGTTACGTGGTCACAGCACACAAAGCCACTTTGTCATTGTCATTATATATTGCCTATCTTGACCGAAAATAACTTTCTTTGTCACAAAAGAAGACAAGTGTTTATACGTTGAACGATGTTCACTTACATACGTTTTTATATATATATATATATATATATATATATATATATATATATATATATATATCAAAATAAGAAGAAAGAACAGTCAGATTTATAATCCAGAGTTCGTTAGCAGTGATCTTTAAAAGCAGTGCTCGATAAACTGTAGAGCATATTATTATTTAAATATATGTATTCATCGCTACACAGAAATTACGATGTTTCGAAACCAAAAACTAAATATTAAATTTAACTTAAAATTTTAAGTTTTTGTTCCATTTTCAAGGAATGCGGAATAACTTTCGAAAAAATGATTTCCTCTTTTTATAAGCTAAATAGTATTATATAGTTTAAGTTGGTGGGGGAATGAGATTACAAATTTTTAAGTGGGTGTTGGTTCTTTTGACGAATCAGAATACAAGTATAATTTAAGGTGGCAAAGTAAATATTGGTTAAGGGTTAGGCGTAGCTTTGTAATTTCTGTATGTTGATACTGGCTTCCTTGTATGAGAACGTGTCATCACTATCTGTTTTTTTTTTTAAGATGCACTGCAATACAACTGGAATTTTTTATTTATTTTTTTATTTATTCTCTTATTTTATAAAATACATTGGGATTTTCTTGAAGGGGCTTTTAAATATGATTAAGTCATATTTTATATTTATTTTTTTATTTATAAAGATCTAAAATACTTTATTTATTATATTTGTTAATAAACTACATACGGAATTGTAAAACGAAAATATTAGAAATTGATTACGCATTTTCTTATTTTTGATCAAATAATAGATATGTAATTATGCAATTTTTTTAATAATTAATTATTATTTAATGAAAAAATAATACAACGTCTACAAAAAACTGTTATTTAATTCCCTTGATTTAATAAATATTTATTTTTCAGAAATTTAATATATAACATTTCATGTCGGTACAAACCACATAGATCATTTAAGGATCTACATGTACTCGTTTTTTTTATTACATTTCATTTTACTGTAGATGTTTTATTTGTTTCTTTTAAATGCCAAAACATTTGGATAGAGATGTTTGGTTGCGATACTTATTATTATTGAAGTAAGGCATATGTTGATCTTAATTTAAATCTATTTTTAGTGCTTCCAATATAAAATTTCTCAGTATTAGGATTCTCAATAGAAGGGATACTACATTGGTAAACTATAGATTCTGTGAGACATTTATTATTCAATGGACAATTTGCAGGATTCCTACAGTTTCATTTTTTTCTTTACTATTATTTATTCTTATTTCTGGATCACTATTTCTTTGATTCTGGCTTAAGTATTTATTTAAAGTTTTATCATTATGTTTTTTTTTTATAATTTTTCTAAATTTTCAGTAAAACTATAACATAATTTTAGAGTAATTATTTTATTTGCTAAGTGTATTATTTCTAGGAAAATGTTTTTTCAATTAAAGCAAGAAATTTATGTCCTAACTTACTACTAACCATTTGCTTGAATGGGGGTGTATCAAATGATTTCACTATTTCTATTTCTTCTCTAGTTTTTATTATCATTTTTTATATAATTAATGTCAGGACATTTATAGCCACTATTCTGTAAAGATTTATTATAAAAATTACTGTGTTCATAGATTATTTTTTCATTAGCATAACACACAATCATATATATATATATATATGTGTGTGTGTGTGTGTGTGTGTGTGTGTGTGTGTGTGTGAAAGCATTTTTAATACGATATTATTTCTGATTATTATTGCAACATTGCGATAAGTGAATTAGTAAATATTTAGTATGTAAAATACTTTTTGGGTTTCTAATTTATTGATGTATCTCTGCATGCGCGCCCTTTCATTAAAAACATATTGTTACGATTAGCATGACGGCTTCAATCTTAATTTTGTTATGGGTTTTGTCAAAATCTGGTAACCATTAGTTAATAACTGATTTTATTCTTGCATGACTGTTAATTAAACACTCACTTCCATATTCCTGGTTATAATGTTCAGCAATGATCATGATATTTTTTTCTTTATTTTCTTTCTTTTTTTTTAATAAAATGGTTTTGACAGGTAACCGAATTGTTTATTGTTTAATTTTCTTAGATGCTTGCTTTTATGCTTGAATCTCAAAAGTAGAAAATTAAGACATCAATGTAACTTTTTGTGGATTTGAATCCACCCACAGCAAAGAAAAAAGCGAGAAAGGTTTTTAAATATAAAAATAAAAAATCGCCATTTTCATTTTCGTGTTTTTGCAACTAAATTTTTCGTAGCGTGTATGAGTTCTTACAACCTTTGTAGTTGTTTGTTAAGATGAATTTTTTTTTCGCGTGTGTGGCTGAGAAAAAGAGACATGGGAGAAATTGAGGAGGAAAATGTAAGTGTCATGTAGCTTGGAGAGAAAAACAGGTGAATGTGTGAAGGAATCACTTTGAAACCGCCGTCGTGAACTGATGCCGTCTGTTGTCGTTCCTTGCTGGTTTTGTCCGTTTAGAGACTTTACTTATATACTCTTCAACGGGATCACGAAGCATGTTTTATATTGTCAGCGGCAACTCGATCCGTAAGTTGGAAAATGTTAAATATTTATTTTCCAAAGATTAATTTATTAACGGGTAGAGTGGGAGGATCCGCCGACTCAGTAAGCTTCTTTTTCTTTTTTTGATAATTGACTATCTTGGTTTTTATTTCCTTCTTCCCTCCACAAACTAAATAAGGAAAACTAATAAAATTATTGAATACAGAAATAAAGTAATGCATTTATTAAGCATTTTTGAATAATTCTTAGACATTATTTTTGATTTTTTGATTTTGAGTTAGTTAAGTCGTACTGCCTTGCAAACTAATGTCGTTCCTTAAGATTTATCAAATTTGTATACAAAGCTTTAAAATATATTTTTTATATCGTTAATTCTATTGGATGGTAAATAATTTAAGACGAGTGGTTTGTAACGCTCATTTTCGCACCTGATAAAATAAAAAAAAACTATCGTGGGTTTAATGTTCTCAATAGCAAGAGACCGAACCAGACTGCATAATTCTTCTTTAAAAATGATAGCAAAGATAAGAATGTCTATCGATGGTAATAATGGTAATGCCATGTAGGAAATGAATATTCCTTTTTTGTATTTCCCTTATTATATTCATAATATAAAAAAAACTTTAATACGTGTTCGGTATGGAATAGCTGAAAGAAAAGGAATAACAAGCCTTCTTTGTTCTTAGAGAGAGTTTTATACCGCTATGTTACACTTGTTCCACAGGGAAAAACTATAATACAAGTATACAACAAGCAGTGGGAAAAAGAAAAGAGAAATAGGGTCTTTCATGCAATAATTCCAAAGGGGAATTCGAGCTGCCGGAGGATTCGCCGGTGTTTCTGTAGAATCGATATTAAAGATTCCCAATGGGGATTCAAAGTGAACCGGTTTTATCTTCTATGTTACTAGCGAGGACATATTTCTCAAATAGAAAAAGGCGAGTCATGTGTATTTACCAACATGGAAACGGTGAACTGGAAATTGTTTCTATATCTGGTGAATATATATTTCATAATGGAAAATGGTACCATGGGCTTGTGAACTGTCCCTGTGGAAGATGTAGCCTCGGTCTGAACAAGCAGATTCAGCCTCAGCCGGAATAGGCAGACTTAGCCTCGACCTGAACAAGAAGATTCAGCCTCGGCCTGAACAGGCAGATTCAGCATCGGCTTCAACAGGCAGATTCAGCCTGGGCTTGAATAGGCAGATTCAGCCTCGGCCTGAACAGGCAGGTTCAGCCTCGGCCGGAACCGGCAGATTCAACCTAGGCCTGAAAATGCAGATTCAGCCTCGGCTTAATAAGACATATTCAGTCTCTGCTTAAACAGGCAGATTCAGCCTCGGCTTGAATAGGCAGATCCAGCCTCGCCCTGAGGAGGTAGATTCAGCCTCGGCCTAAACAGGCAGATTCAGCCTCGGCCTGAACAGAAAGATTTAGCCTCGGCCTGAACAGGCAGATTTAACCTTTGCGCATACGAAAAAAGTAAACGCTCTGTTAGAAACCTGGAAGTTAATTGAATGCTTTCATCCATCTACGAACTGACGTCACTAAGCGGCTGTCACGTGATACCCATGATTTCATCTCAACCAAAGAGAGATAATCGACTTTTGCACCCGTACAAGTTAAAAGAAATAGCAAGAATTGGGTTCATGCCTGTGCTAAGGGTATTCCTGTGAATTGAGCACATGAAACGTTAATCCTTTTGTTCTAATTCAGTTTGAATTCAGCGCTTATGCCTCTTCCGTTCTTATTGTAAGTGCGTGATTGTGGATGGGTGGGAATTAACCTATGAATGGGAATCTGTTCTTGTTTTGAGGGTTAATTTTATTAAGTTGTATTTATTCTGCTACAATTTCAGACTCGATTCTCACACAGTGAGAATCGAATTCAATTCTCGGGCGTATGATCAACAAGACAAATATAACATCGCTTCATTGCAGGCAACTATTCTTCTTCCTTTGATCCACACCCACCATGACGTACAACACCCCCTCATTTCAATGACTTTTTTACTTTATAAGATTACGACAACAAAACTTTGGTGGTGACAAAGGGTAACAACTATGGATGTCACCGAATAATTTTTTTTTTCATTTCCGTCTTCATGACTATTACATAAATGACATTATGTCATGAAATTTCTACGAATGCTGAAAAAAAAATTTTTTTTCAATCCTTGTATTTGTTTAAGCGGTCAGATTCGATAAGTGTGGGTCGGAGTTAGTCCAACACCTCTCAGATTTCCATTATTAATTTAAAAATTACAAGAAACTATTTAAAAGTTTTTTTCAAATGTATCTTGATCAACATTCACAAGTGTTTTACCAGCAACAATTTTTACGTTAAAATTTTTCCTCTATTTGTTTAGACTCGTTTTAATAATTGAGTCTAATAAATTGAAAAGAAGTACACATTTCAATGTAACTAAACTAGTAGATTTAACACAATGCTTTAATATAGTTTAAAATAGTATCTCTAATATTTAGTATCTCTTTTTGATTAATTTTACGTTTATCTTTTCAATTTTTGAGTTGCATTAAACACATTGACGTTATTGGTAGAATTGTTTAAGATTTAATAAAATCTGATTTTCCTTTCTTATAAACTTTTATTATTACAGAAATCTCATGAATAAATGCTGCATAATATATGGACCAGAAAATCATATTAATAATCATAATCACAAGCCTGGAAAATTAACTGGAAAATATCATTTAAAAAAACAGTCTAATTAATCATTAAAGTCAGTGGGTCAGAAAAAAGATATCTAAAATGATAATTTTTTTGAAAAGTCTCTCACCATTTTGTCTTGAATGGTTATTTATCTTTTCTTTTCGTTATTTGCTTACTTTCTGTGTTTTTTTTTTCTCTTGACAATATTCCACCGTCATCTTTTAGTTCTGTTATATATACCATAGTCTTTTTTCCCGCCCTTACACTTAACCTCATTACGGCAGAATTTCTAGAGACCAATTCTAGCCAGTCATGTGTATTTATATTTCTTAATTCTTTTAATATTGGGAGCAAAATAAAAGGATATGCTTCTCCATCTATCAAGAGAAGGTGGGCATCTTCAAAAGCCATGCATATCTTTGGTTAACTCTTTTACATTTAAATAAATAATGACTATAGATACATCGAAATAAGCCAAAAACAGTTTTAAAAGTTGTCTTTTAAAATCGAAGATTTTTTTCTCTCGGTTTGAAGAATCGGAAAGCTGAGTTCGAATTCCACTCGAATCTTTTACATTCACTTACGTGCTAATACCCTTGGAAAGGTATGAATCCTCTTCTTCTCCCTCCAGCTATGGGTAAATAGCAGAACAGGCCGAGTTCTATAGCCTTACATGACAAGCTTTTATAATCTAACACGCAAAAACACATTTACTGATCTCAAACTCATTTATACCAGTAAATAATAATAATTGCTGGCCCCTCGTATTCGAGGATACCCGCCTATTATGGCGGCTAGCCAATAACCTATTGCAGACTCTTGCTCAGGCACATTTGCGTTTGTCCAACACCCACAAGGCCCACCTGTGGTTTATACTGCAACTATGCTGAGCAGACCTTAGATACAGTTTTTGTGAGAGAGCTTGTTGTCTAGTTGGATTAACAATTAGAACAAGGCTAGAACGCTCAAGCCCTCGGCCACGATGACTTGTGACTTCGTGCTAGACAAGTATAAACAAAAGTATACGTATAGATCTTTGCCTATGTAAACATATTTAGATGCTAGAATTATTTTGCGGATAGCATTAGTTTTAAGTCAGTGACACATGTCGATGTTCAAATCCGTGGAAAAGTGACAAATTTACAAATTCTCAAGACAAGCACTCCCTACCAAAATGGAATACTGGCGCAAGACAATCTTCTTAATCATATTTATATACAATTTGCCACTGTAACAGAAAATACACCTCCAAAGCTTTATATGGAGGTCAGTGTTCAAACTCAGCTAAAAGCAAGTATTTTATCCTTTTCTTTCTCTTGTTAATCATTGGACGTCACCATATATATATATATATATATATATATATATATATATATATATATATAATACATAAAGGTTAATGGTCAGAGTTGAATCAGACCAGGAAACAGTAAAACGGCTCAATACACATGAGAAAAAAATATAAGTAAAAATAAATATAAAATGTAGGGTTTTAACTTTAAAAATGGAGTCGAAAGCAAGGTCGCTTATTTTAATGAACCTCCTGATTTTTAAAGTTATTCATATATATATGTATATAGATAGATAGATAGATAGATAGATAGATAGATAGATAGATATAAATAAATATATATACGTGTGCTTAATTTCTAAATTTTATTTATAAATACTAGTTGCAAAATAAAATCCTTACATTTGTGTCAAGAAAGTCATAGAACGAAACGCGTCGGTTAAGATAACTTTTGTCTTTAATCATATTGTCCTTTTACAAATATATTTTAGTTGTTTCTGAAATTTCACACACACATACACACACACACATATATATATATATATATATAGGAGGAGAAAGTTAATGCATATATATATATATATATATGCATAAAGTTTCTCCTCCTCTAGTTACCTCTGCTGTAATTCGTGATTGATTGATTCCTACTTCGATCATGGTTGATCGATTCGACATCTTGCATCTCGGGCTAACATGGTGATTTTTCTAAAATTAAATTTGCATACTGTGAAATCTCTAAAGAATTGGCATTTTATAGATTTACGCAACCAATATTCATTGCTCGTCAAATATGTGCAGGGCATATATTGATATATATTTACATAGGCGCAGGAAAGTATACACAAACATGTATACGTGTGTGCCAATATGTCTTTACATACATGCACACACACGCACACACACAAATATATATATATATATGTGTGTGTGTACGTACGTATGTATGTATTTAAGTATATTGTTCTGTTTGGAGATAATCAATCAAATTGTGTAGATGGAGAATTTTCTTTACGGTTCGTCAGCAGAAAAGAAACAAACGTCTTAAATCATTTTACATAGAAAAAGTGTTAGTGCTTCTAAATTAATTACATAGGCACATACATAAAAACACAGACACACTGTTATACATATGCACACACAGAAGCATACACCAGCCTATATATTTGTGTTTGTGTGTGTGTTAGTGTGTATGCTTCTATGTATGCATATCGAGAGATAGAGAGATAGAAAGAGTGTGCTTGAGAAAGACAGAAATAGAACGAGTATACATATATATATATATATATATATATGTGTGTGTGTGTGTGTGTGTGTGTGTGTGTGTGTGTGTAAAAATATATAGAAAATAGGAAAGAACTCGTTAGGTAAATAATCCAAAGTTCTTTTGTATTTTTATTTTTATTTTTAAAACAAATAGTGCTTGATACAAAAGTAGAGCATAAATATAATTATTTATTTAAAAATATAATTCCATCGCTACATAAAAGTTCTCATGTTTCAAAACAAGAGCCGAAAACTTCAATATAATTATTTGAATTAAATTGAGCCTCTTCAAGCGAAACCTACAACATACAAGCCAATGCATATTTTAAAAAGAAGAGAGAAACCGCAAACGTTTTTGGTTGTAATGTGGATTTTTTTATAAAATATTGTGCTTTATTTTCCATAATTTTGCTACACGTGTTTCTGGTCTTGCAAACGTCATCAGGCAAAAGGCGGAGATTTCCACATATTATTAAAAATAATTAATTTTTTCTCCTTTATGTTTTTCGATGTTAAATATTCTCAATATGAGACATTCTCTTTTTATGTGCTAGTAATCCGAATGTCTTTCTTGAACTGGCAGTGAAGAGTTCTCCGCCAAGGGTCATAAAACAATTAAGATTGTTCCGAGAGAAATGATGAATTAGTTATCGGTATCTTATCGTTTAATGTTTTAATGACCCCTGTCTTTTCTTAGATCTATTTCTGTTTTCATGTGTTTCTGTCAGCATGCTTGTATATATATATGTATATTCCCTCTCCATACATACACACTGTCTCACTACGAGGAATTAGTAAACACATTTGTACACATACAAACATCGAGAATATTTAACATCGGAAAAACATAAAGGAGAAAAAATTAATTATTTTTAATAATATGTGGAAATCTCCGCGTTTTGCCTGATGACAGTCGCGAGACCAGAAACCCGTGTAGTAAAATTATGGAAAATAAAACATAATATTTTTTTAAAAATCCACATTACAACGAAAAACGTTTGCGGTATCACTCTTCTTTTTAATATATATATATATATATATGCGTGTGTGTGTGTGTGTGTGTGTGTGTGTGTGTGTGTGTGTGTGTGTGTGTGTGTGTGTGTGTGTGTACGTGTACTTGTTCTCCTCCAAAGAGAATAATATTCAGGATGCTCTCAGATTCTATAACTATTATTACTAACCATGCTCCCATATCATTGGCCCTAAACGGACTTTTCGGTTGAATTTAAAAGAACTTCCTTAAATGCATTCTTTTCGTCACTCTATATAAATATATCGAAGAAATTAGCGGTTAACACCTGCATATATACGTATGTGGGTTAAAATTAATCATTTACCTCCTTTCGACAATTTGAAATATTCCTTTTCTGCAGGTGTAAACCACTAATATGTTCCATCTAGTTTTGAATCTTTCTTTTAATCCAAACAAGGCGATAATGGCACTAAGACGGAAGTGGCAACTGTACTTAAAAGGGGGTGAGAAATCTTCAGTAGGAACTAGAAACCCAATCCTAAACAGGAAACAAGGGATAAACCTCTACTCGTGTTCATATATAGAAATGTCTATGAAACGCTATTTGTATCATAATAACTTTGTAAATATTATAGTTAAACTATTATATTATAACCTTTAGATCAGAAATAATGTTCCTATAGAGATTAATAAACAAAGCAGCTTGTAAAATTATGATTCTAACCTATGCAGTAAATGTGGCACCTTGGTGCTCCGCTATTCATCTCGAGGTTCTTGATAAAATCCAAAGACGGGTATGCAATATGATATGTCTTGACCTGGCTTCTCGACTCCAGTCACTTTCTCACAGACGTGATGTGGCGTCTTTTCTACAAATATTTTCGTGGCAGCTGCTCTGACCAGCTATTTTCACTGGTACCCAAACTGCATTAATTTAAGCGTGCTACTAGGTTGGCATCTCGGTCCAACCTTTTCACTTTCGAAACGGTTAAATGTAACCGCCTTTTCTACTCCAACAGCTTCTTCCCTTGCACTTACCGACAGCGGAACTCCCTTCCTCTTACTTGCTTCCATGATAACTATAATCTTCAAATATTAAATGTAATGTCAATCGACATCTTCTGATGCCTTGATCTAGTTCCCCGTCCGTTTCTTTATACTTTCCTCAAAAACATTTCTTTACTCTTCCTTTCGCTGTCCATATGTGTTAGTGCCACTCCCACCTTGCTTGGGGTGAAAGGCTTTAATTTTTTTAAATGACGAGAGCTTATCGTCAACGTTCGTAAGTCGTGTTACTGGTTGAACAATAATATTATTTACAGGCGTGGTAGAAAGAGGGTGAGTCACAATTTTCTAACTATATCAGACACTACGAAGAGAGGATAGATTTTTATGTGAAGGAGAACTGTCGGTAGTATATATCATTTTAGGAACACGTGAACTCGAACAGATGCTTAAAGGATTCACATACATAAAACAAAACTCACACATATACATATATATAATATAATATATGCATATATGGTAGTGTTCTCATAGATAGATATTAGCAGATTCACATAGATATATTCACTTTTAAATCGTGCGATAGATAGAGAGAGAGAGAAAGATAAATAGATAGATATGAGCGAAAGACATATTCAAATAGCCTTAAATCGTGAGATAGATAGATAGATAGATAGATAGATAGATAGATAGAAAAAGAAATCGACGCGTTTCGTAAATGCCTTGATAAAGTCACTCAGAAGACGAAACGCGTCGGCTAAGATAAATTTTCCTTTTGTTTTTATTCATATTTCATTTTATAGATATATTCTTACTGATATTTTTACACTTAGATAGATAGATAGATAGATAGATAGATTATTTAAAATTTCCCCTTTCAATCGAGAAGGAGGATATAATAAGTGTGTACATAGGAATCAAAATGCATTTCACCACTCAATGCATTGAAACCTGTAACTGAAATAGTCTCTATTCAGGGTTGATTCCTGTGTCTACATATATGTGTGCGTATGCGTGTTTGCGTGTGCATCTGTGTGTGCGTGTGCGTCTGTGTTCGCGTGTGTTTGTGCGTCTGTGTGGGCGTGTTTGCTTGTGTGTATAAGTGTCTTGAAGTCCTTTGCATGAAAAAAGAACAAACATACATGTGTGTGTGTGTGTGTTGTTTGTATGCGTGTGTTTGTGTGTGTGTTGTTTGTATGCGTGTGTTTGTGTGTGTGTGTCTGTGTATCAATATTTAATATGAATATTTTCTATATATTCTAAGCTTTTCTTTGCAAATTAACGGTATGAATATAAAAACGCACTTCTTCATTTTCCGCATTTCAAATATTCCATTAATTTCAATAAGTATTTTTCGTTGCAATATACGTGTGTGTGTTGCGTGTCTATGTTGTGTGTGTATGTTCATGCGCACGTTGTGTGTGTGTGTGTGTGTGTGTGTGAGAGAGAGAGAGAGAGAGACTTTAAAGGCTGCTTATTGTCCGTGCTCGTCCACGCGTTAGCGTATGCATGCATAAACTTTCTTTGTATTGCTTTTGTCTTTGGCAACAGAAAAGTCAAGACGAACGCCTCTTTTAAAGAGCCGGAACTAATCGAAATCTCATCAAGGAATCATGGGAAATGGTCAGAGGATGAGAATACAGAAGGCACCGAAGTCTTTCAATAATTCTTTCCGGAAGAAAGGGGAGAAAATGTAATTACATTCAGAGGTTGTTTAAAGACGTCTCAGGCGAGGGTGAGGATGCAGAAGTGGATCTCCACATTGATTGCTTAACCGACCTCCGATTTGGGATAATCGATAGAAGCCATAAAAAGATGCCGACTGTTTCATGACGTGTCTATGTTTGGTGTACTTATATAAATAAACAATTTGATTTATTTTGACTTATATGATTTATTCGAATTAATGTTCGCATCTTTTATTATTATAGGTGTTATTATAGATACAACGTTTCGAGCAAATACACGGCCAACTTCAGAGCTCTATTATTTTAGCAGATATCGATTATGTTTTATGTACTGATTACTTTATTGTTGTTGACTTTGTTAGGCCATTTCTTGTTCAATTATGCTGCACCAGACTAGATAAATTTCACTACATGTTTTAGGGATAGAACTGAACATTTTTGAGTAACTAATGGCTGCATCAACTTCACCAGCAGCCATTTTAAATCCATTATCAAGATGGTCTCGATATTTGAATTTTGCTTCATACTACTTTTGGTATAGAAAAATTACTCAGTCAAAAATACAAAAAAAATTAAACAGAGAGACATTGTTTGTGAAATATACATATATATATATATATATATATATATATATATATATATATATATATATATATATATAACAATGTCTCTCTGTTTAACACAAACACACATATACACACACATATATGTAGACACAGGAATCAACCCTGAATAGTGACTATTTTAGTTACAGGTTTCAATGCATTGAATGATGAAATGCATTTTGAATTTATATGTACATCTATCTATCTATCTATATATATATATATATATATATATATATATATATATATATATATATATATATATATATATAATATTATATATATACATATATATATATATATATATATAGACCACTTTAAGGTATATAAAGAAAAACAAACAACTTTAAGATAATATATATATATATATATATATATATATATATATATATATATATATATATATATATATATATATATATATATATATATATGAAACTATTTTGAAGGTACAAAATCTAATAACAGAAATAAAAGCGTGAAGCTTGATATTACAGACATTTCTAAAAACGAACCAACCGGTTTCGCTTCCGCTCATCAGCCCTGCACGGGAGATTTAACTTAAATTAAAACACCTGAAAATGTGCAATGAGGAGGGAAAAAATGAACACAAAGAGCCAGAAACAAATAACAGCGAAACCCAACAAACATTCACGCTGTTTACACAGGGAAGGTTTGCGGGACCCGATGTAAAGTGCCTCCAATACCTTGAGGTGAAATAATGACTGTGACCGGGACAACACAGTGAACCAATCAGCACTAAAATCAGCCGCACACCCTCTATCATTTACGAAGCGCTCACATATGGCGGAACCATAGGTATTCTGGACACGTCCATTCAAAGACAAGGTGTGATTCCTGATCTCAGTAGGAATATGTTGTTTAATGCTCATGTCAAAATGTTGATATTTCTAAACAATAGAATTAATTTGATGGGGAGGGAGAACATCCTTACACCCAGAACGAAGCATAGGCCGGGTTTGAAAAACTATACGAACCTCAGCTGAGAAAAAACAACGATGAATATTAGATGAAATCTGTCTAACTATAATTTCACATTTGGATCCAATCGAGGGCAATCTAAGATAAACAAGGCAACTTTTTAACAGTACAAAGTTTAACCATTCTGAACTCCTCAATCTTGTTCCGGATAACCGAATGATCAGTATCAGGTGGATAGCCTAAACTTCATAGGGTTTCCTTCCCAAAATTGATTTCATCGTCCAATAAAGACTCCGAACATATCATTAATGTCCTATGAACTAGGGTTCTAATTGTGTTTATCTTACGTTTTCTAGGACAAAAATAATCCCAAAGTGTATATAACCCTGCAAATGTTGGTTTCCTATAAACAGAGGTGAGAAAAATTGTCGGTGTCCGATGTACTAAGACATCCAAGAAGGCAAGTTGAAAATTAAATTCTTTCTCGACCATAAGCCTCAATTCTGGATGGATACCATTCAGGAAAGAGAGAAACTGATCACCCACAACTTCATCATTAAATAAACAAAAAGTATCGTCGACATATCGACAATACAGTTGAGGCATAAGTGCATTACTACGTATTCTCTCCTCATGAAAGAAAAAAAAATATTGGCAAGTGTCGGACCTAAAGTTGAACCCATAGCGACCCCGTCAATCTGTGGTGTTATAAAAACTAAATTCGACAGACGACGTAGCAAATTTCATTAAGTCCACAAATACAGACTCAGGAATACTGGGTAGAGACAAAAACTGCGAGAAAGCATATCACAGCAAATATTGTTTCCAACAAAGGGACACGGGTACAAAGGAACAGACATTGAAGGAATATATGAAGTTACCCGATGAAGACAAATTTCAGATACGGTCAACAAAGGAAAAAGAATCCTTTATGCAAAATCCACTCAAGCGCTGCAACACTGGTTTCAAAAGCGAAGAGAGCTATTTGGCTACTTTGTGTTGGGCTGAACCAACCATTGATAAAATTGATCTTAATGGTACACCATCCTTGTGAATTTTTGGAAGCCCATATAACAGGAGACGAATCGAAGCAGACGGTAGAATTTCATTGGAAATTTATTGGGGAAGTACCCCAGTCTTCACCCACTTCAGGAGTAATTTCTGAAATTTTACTTCACCTGAAGCAGTTGAATCACACGTATCAGCAGATCCTAGCTTTATAAATTTTGAAGTGTCTTCCAAAATCGAAGGCAACTTAGCCACATAATCTGCCCGATCTAAAATCACAACACCAGCACCTTTATCCTGTCTGGAGATTATAAGATCACAATTATTCCTCAAGGAATTAACAACTCGCTGATATTCAGCTTTCCATTTCGATTCAGCTGAAGCAACAGAGGAACTAGAAAACCTATGTTTCGTTCTTGGTGTAAGGATGTTCTCCCTCCCTATCAAATTAATTCTGTTGTTTACAAATATAATTGTAGTTGCGGTGCTGACTACATAGAGAGAACCGCTCAACGCCTTGACATGAGAATTAAACATATTCCCACTAAGATCAGGAATCACACCTTCTTTGAATGGACGTGTCCCAAATATCTATGGTTCCATAGGGTGTGCTGATAATTTCAGTGCTGATTGGTTGACTGTTCTGTCCCGGTCACAGTCATTATTTCACCTCAAGGTATTGGAGGCACTTTACAACGGGTCCCGCAAACCTTCCCTGTGTAAACAGCGTGAATGTTTGTTGGGGTTCGCTGTTATTTGTCCCTAGCTCTTGTGTTCAAATTTTTGGGATTTTTTTTCCTTCTCATTGCACATTTTCTGGTGTTTTTTAATTTAAGTTAAATCTCCCGTGGTGGCCTTATGAGCGGGAGCGAAACCAGTTGCTTCGTTTTTTAGAAATGTTTAGTAATATTAAACTTCACACTTTTATTTCTGATATATATATATATATATATATATATATATATATATATATATATATATATATATATATATATATATATATATATATAAAAGAAATATTGTTTTAAGGCGTGCTATAGTTATGGGATAATGTGCTCAATATCAGAGATAGAGCTTATGTAAGTATAAAAGTGAACATTAAAGTTAGACACAATCGTCAGGCCTGTTGGCTCTGTGTGTTGACTTCAATGTTCACTTTTATATTTACATGTGTGTGTATGCATGTGTGTGTGTATATATATATATATATATATATATATATATATAAATAAATATATATATATATATATATATATATATATATATATATATACCTGTAAGTTTAAATGTATACTTATATAGCTTCGAGTTCATATAACAGACAGAAACATACATACGCACATACACATATATATAATTTTAAGATTAAATATATATATATATATATATATATATATATATATATATATATATATATATATATATATACACATATATGTGTATACATATATATGTATACATATATATATATATATATATATATATATACACATATATATGTATACATATATATACATATATATTTTTACATACACACACACACACACACACACACATATATATATATAATAAAAGGTTTAAACACTAATATTCCATGGTCATAATTTATTCCATTGGAATCGTAAATACGATCCAATTCATCAGACCTACAAATTCAAAAAGAAAACAGAAAAAACAACTCCGGAAATAAAAACAGAATTTAGAGGGAGTGTAAGTATGAGGAGGAAGGAGATCAAACCTTAACAGAGAGAATTTTAGGAGAGGTGGGTGGAAGGGTTTTAAGTAAGAGAAAAATGAATATATATATATATATATATATATATATATATATATATATATATATGTTCAAGCAGGTTTGTCGATTAGTTTTCATTGTGATCCTTTCAAGATTCTACATTATTTTTTCGGTAGACAGTTGATTAAGAAAATTAACAAAATTTTCTGACGAATAGTTTTTACTTTCCCAAGTACTTTCCATCTTATCTGAGAACAGCTTCAGAGGTTAAATTGTCTGTGAGTATGTATATGTGCTTCTGTGAATTTCATCTGTTGTCATTTTTTTCCTTTTTTTTTTTTTTTTTTTTTTTTTGCTTATGGAGCGTTCTAGATTTCAGAGTTCAAAGTTCACGTGTTCTTTTGGGGTTTTTTCTAGTATAAGAAAAGTAACTTTGTTTTGTTTTTACTCATACGTATATAACCAAACCTGTTTAAATGAAAATATGCTGCCTAAATCTACACAATAAAAAATTGAATGACCCAGCAGCTCAAAACAGCAGCAACACTTTGAAATTCAAACGTAAATCTTGTGAGGAGGCAAATTAAGCAAACTGAAGACAACATAAAAATTCTCAAGTGAAAAGCACAAAAAAACAAATCGATCACTACTCCTGAACAACTCAAGGAAATTCTATATAGGCTTACAGACATTACTAATATGTCTGAAACACAAGAATGTTAGGCTCTTCCCTGAGATTTCGTTTTAGTTTTGTCTATATTTGCTATAGAAATCAAATCTGTTCAATGTAAACATTCGTCTTTGAAGACCTTTTTTAGACATGAACGAGGTATACATCAAGTCAGTTATTCAAAAAATCAAAAAGTTAATCAAAGTAAAATTAAAATTGGCTAATTACATGGGAAGTTAAATTGGTTCAGTCGTCAAACTTAAATGAGTTCTTCAACTAGAAAATGAAAAGACAATCGCTAAACCGAAGAGATTTTATCGTTTCAAATCGGACCAAGTTAATTTGAAAGGCGAGTCGATAAGGAAATCAATCGAGCTTCTGGTAAATACAATTAAATCTACCGCCGGAGGTTTTTAACCATGCAGCTGGGTACATAAGTAGCTTTTTTGTCATTTTATGAAGACTGCTTTCAGTTCTCACTGACTGGCATTCTCTTTCATATATATATATATATATATATATATATATATATATATATATATATATATATATGTATGTATATATCTATATCTCTCTCTCTCTCTCTCTCTATATATATATATATATATATATATATATATATATATATATATAAATAGATAGATATATAGATATAGATATTGATAATATTGGTGGAAAATATACATACATATGCAAAATATATAAATACCCATACATGTATATTTTTAGAAAAAAAAAAATTCCAATAGTCTGAATAATATAAATAGTGTACATAATACCTCATCTCAGAAATATAGACAAAAGTACTATTCTTTAAATTTACATTTAAATGTGTCAAGATTCTGCATAAATATTCTCGATTTACTTTCAAACATTTATTTAAAATAATTCCAAGAGATTATTTATGGAATTCTTGAACTGAAAATTCTCCTGACCCTTGACTATTCCTATCGAAGCTATTATTCATAATCAGTCGATTTTGTCGCAGAAATTGTATGTTAAAAGTCCCATCTACAAAATTCTATAAGGGATAAATCGGAAAAGACAGTGATTAGCAATGATTGAAATTTAGACGATATTTGATTTTTTCTTTTCTTTTTACATCTAAAATGCATTTTTTTTCTTATTCTAAACGTGTAATATTTGCCATTTGTGATGAAGTGATCAATAGCTGTATCTTCTCATTCAACGAGATAAGAATTCGAAATCTTTGCGATGTCAGTAGAAAGTTAACTCTTTGACAACAACAGAAGTCAGCATTGGCTCTGCAATCGACAAGGAGGCACCAGTGACTCAGGCCTGTGCGGCTCGTCATATTTGAAGCCATAGTTCTTTGGAAACGGGCTTTGGTTTTAGTCACATAATTATGAACTTTTCTCTTTTATGTCATTGCATTTCGGTAATTTGCTAACGGAAATTGAAATCGTTCAGGAAGAAAGGACGGAGGTGGAAAAACAGGAAGAGACAGACGGAGATGTCGAATTAAAGGTTGGCAGTATTCTGTTGAGGGTACACAAGAGAGGAAGTGATATAGATGCACGGATTTCTAGTGGTGAAAAAGAAAAGAAAGAAAGCAATCGAAAGGAAACGAGAGTACAAAAAGAGAAGAAGGGAAAACGAAGTGGGAGGAAGAAACGGAAATTGCTAAAATAAACGAGAGAATATTCCTTCGACTGCTTTTTAGCGAGCAGACAATTTTAAGTCATAAAGGATGAAAATAAAAGCGAAAAGCATTTTCAGAAATACATTTTAACCTTTCCATATTTGATTTGAAAATGAATTTATTTTTATTCTTGTCTTCCTTTTCATGCAACCTTACTTCCTTCTTTCTTTCTTTCTATCTATCTCAGTCTGGTTTTATCTATTTCATTCAGTTCATATGTAACTAGTAGCTCAGTTGGGTAGTATCTATTTCATTCTGTTCAGATCTCTCTCTCTCTCTCTCTCTCTCTATATATATATATATATATATATATATATATATATATATATATATATCTTAGTCTGTACTTAACTTTCTCTCTCTGTTCATATCTATCTAAGTTCTATCTCATTCTGTTCATATATATCACTCTACCCAAATTTGTTTTATCTATCTATCTATCCATCTATCTATCTATCTATCTATCTATCTATCTATCAGTCTGTCCCTATCTATCTATCTTTCTATCTATCAGTCTGCTCCTATCTATCTATCTATCTATCTATCTATCAGTCTGTCCCTATCTATCTATCTATCTTTCTATCTATCTATCAGTCTGTTCCTATCTATCTATCTATCTATCTATCTATCTATCTATCTATCTATCTATCTATCAGTCTGTTCCTATCTATCTATCTATCTATCTATCTATCTATCTATCTATCTATCTATCAGTCTATTCCTATCTATCTATCTATCTATCTATCTATCTATCAGTCTGTCCCTATCTATCTATCTATCTATCTATCTATCTATCTATCTATCTATCAGTCTATTCCTATCTATCTATCTATCACACTCAGCTCATACCTATTAGTTTTCAAATCGATCTCAATCTTTTCATGTAAATTTAGGTATGAACACACACACACACATATATATATGTGTGTGTGTGTGTGTGTGTGTGTGTATGCGTATGTACATGTATGCGTGTATGCATGGTAATGTCTAGTTATCTATCCATCTCAGTCTATTCATTTCAAGCTGTATATTAAATTAACAATACATATATACATATATATATATATGTGTGTGTGCATATTTGTATGTTTGTGCTTCTTTGTGTGCAAAACTCGAGAATACTTATGCATCCTTATTATCTTGTATAAACACAAACATATGTATATAGAGAGATAGATCATGTAAACTCAAGCTCATATGAGCAGAAATAAATTTCTTTCTTTCCATCTCTCTCAACACAGACACGCACACACACACACACACGCACACACACACACACATATATATATATATATATATATATATATATATATATATATATATATATAGCTTTTAAGCTATGCAATATTTATGGGTGAGATAGTGTGAACCAAGATTGTTGTTTCACCTGCTATTTCCAAGAAGGTACAAAAGAATCAATGTTGGCTTTAACCCAAGAAAAAACCTCAGTGGCACAATTCTCAATAGAATGCTTAAGAATATCAATCCAAGGGGTGTCTTAAAGAAAGTCATGAAATGAATCCCAATCTTTACGATGGTATCAGAAATAAATCTTGTGAATAGGAGGTTCCTTCCTAATAGATGACTCAAAATAAACGTCAACAGATACTACATCGTGATCCGTGAACTGCAAAATCATATTACCCTTTTATTGCTAATGATGGCGGATATGTGGAAATTTCAATAAAACCTTAAAAATATAGATTTACTTCTTTCTAATCCTTTTTACAAATTATTTCTATCGTAAATACAAATAAAATTATTATTTTTTTGAAGTTCACGCGGAATTATGAACACCCTGTATATATATATATTATTGCTCGGAGTTGTATTGAAAAGTGCTCAATACTCGTATGAAGGAGATCAGCTAATCACGATAATCGCCTGAAGAAACCGAAAGTTTGAAACCAAGTCAGCGTTTATGTGTTTATGTGTCTGGCTATGTTACATGGATTCTCTCGGTGCAGACGACAAATGAGGGCTTAATAAGATAATGCGGTGCTCACCTTCTGTGGACACGCATGTGTTTCCCGTGGGTTGCAAGGGTCTTCAAACTTTTAAACAGATGGAACACGAGCTCAACCATTTTGCTCAAGTGGTTGAGGATCAACTGCCACATGTTTTCTCAAGGGAAAAGCAAGGCCTGCTTTACTACGTGAGACAAAGTCACAATGGCAGACAAAAGGATATGATTGAGAGAAGCAGCATGCTGCTGACTTTCTTTAATATTTGCATGCATTTCGTCCCGGTGTTCAAACCGGTCTCGCTCAAATCCTTTGTATAGATGAGAAGCACAACAAGCGCAGGCTCCTTCGCTCTGACATTTTGTTTTCACAGGAAGTAAATAAGGATGCGGAATCGCTTCAGATTGTCTTTCAGTTTGTCTTTGAAACGCGAGAGTGGCCTTTTAACTGACCTTCTTGTTAGAAGCTGACCAAAGAGTTGTTTTGAAAATCTACTATCGCTCATACAAGAGATATGTCATGCCCAGCTCAGTTGGATTTTCATTGGTTTGATTTCAATACAAGTTGCAAATCGTACGGAGGCAACGCATGCGGAAGTTATCAACTTGAATGATTTGTTGGTACAGAGTTCAAGATTCTGTTCCATAGTGTAGGGATGTTAGTACTACTGATTTGTACACCTCAATTTTCACCTTTAACAAAGCATCATGAATATTTCAAAGAGATTACCGAAGGCATAACAATCCTTTCCAATGCTACACATAATTTCTTTGTCCATTTTAGCATTACTTGGATACAATAGAATCAAAGTAGGTGAAAGAAAAAACGGCTTTCTTTCCCTCACCATAAACAGTAGGATCAACATCTGGGAGGGAGGGGTTACTGATGGACAAGTTCTTTTCTTCATGGTCAGAGCGAAAGATTTGGGGGCACGAGAGAATTTGTTAACAATTCATTGCATATCCTCAATACTGTGGGTTACAAGTGCTCAATCGTCTGCAAAGAAGAGATCATGAACAGTTTGTAACATCGACTTAGGTCTTGCTTTGAAACTTTGTTGGTTGAACAACTCAGAACTTGTCCTAAACTCAAATCACACTCCTTTAACATTCTCAAATACTGTTTACGACATGACGGAAAAATATAAATCAAGAATACAAGAGAGGTACAAGTATACAACCTTTGTTTTGTTCCCTTATTGACAATGAATGGGTCTGTTATCTACCCACTGGGTCTAACTGAAGCTATAATTCTCTGATAGAAAGATATGATGGCATTGAGGTTCCTCAAGCCAAAGAGTATCCATTGAAATGATATTAAAGGTCACAGTGAGATCAATAAAAGTAATACATAAATACTTGTAATGTTCTTGTGTTTTCTCTAGTAGTCGGCTAAAGAAGTGTTGAGTCTGTTCAAAATGATCTTACCAAGAATTTTCCCAACAACAAACAAAAAGGAAATACCTATTTGGTTGTCACATTCACATTTATTGCTTTTGTACTTGCTTCGAGGATTAAAACTACATATCTTCGAAGCAATCTATATTAAAAAATTGAAGTCGGCACTGAATAGAATCAGCTACGAATACTGTAATAAAGTTCTAAAATGCCTATAAAAAAGTTTTCCCGAATTAAGACGCGCATAACAATGGCATCCCAAAATAAAAGAAAAAAATTTCGTCGTGGATAATTTTTTCACATTCTAATAAACGCTAAAGCAACACTGTCAGCTGTTGCATTTAAACGCAAAAAGAAGAAAAAAAATTCAGTAATGGATACCTCCATATAGTTTTAGCCTTACAAGTTGCACCACTGACAATGATATTAAAAAGAGATGGAATGTACTTGGGAAATAAAAATGATTTTCACTGTTACAGTGCATTTCTTGCACCATTTGATTGTAATAAACGGAAAAATATACGCGAATATGAATGGATTATGGTAAAAATAAGCAGACATAATGTTTGGAATTTATTTAATCAGACATGCCTAAAAGAGAATTTGCTGCCTAAATACACACACACACGCATATATATATATATATATATATATATATATATATATATATATATATATATATATATAAATGACAATAGGAAATCTGTAGTTATTGCTGACATTTCCTCCAACGTGGACTTTCTTAAAGCAAAAAACGAAATGAATTTAATTAAAGAAAGTAACTAATAATAACAAAAAACAGAATGTCCTTAGCAACTGGAGGAATGTAGAGAACGCTATTTTCATATTGTTAACTGAAAATAACGTCAGTTATTGTCACGTGTGGAGAATATTGTGATTATAACTGTTTTGGCAGATTCAACCATTTTCTTTTGATTTTACGATATTGTTGTGTACGTTTGTTTGGGAGAGCAGTAATATATATATATATATATATATATATATATATATATATATATATATAAAAGCGAACACTGAAGGTAACATTCAGAGTCGACAGGCTGTTTCATACTACATGCAATCGTCAGGCCGCCTGACGAATGCGTCTAGCATGAAACAGCCTGTCGCCTCTAGGGTGTTGACTTCAATGTTCACTTTATAGTTATATTTACATACGCTCTATCTCTGATATTAAGCACTTAATCCCATAAATATAGCACAATTTAAAACTATATTTCTACACATACACACACACACACATATATATATATATATATATAAATTTCAATCATGTGTGAATTGATCAAACAACACCTATTATAAAACGCTACGATTATTTGTACTAACGCAATATTCGCATGATAATATTCTAAAAGAAATAATTTGCCCGAAGTAATACCTATGATAAAACGTAACAGTATTTCCAATTGACAATACATTGTTAAGTGTCAGAAACATTGACCATTCTATTAATCAAGTTTAGATTACAATGGAATATTTTGAACAGATGAAAGAGATTATCCAATTCCTTTATTTTTCTCTTCCTCTCGATATTTTGGCAAAGATCAATTCTTTAAAGAAAATTTCTTCCTTCCCATTGGAAAATTAAAATACACAATGTTTCGTTTTGCTTTTTGGTTTTTTTTTTTTTTTTTGGTTTTTTTTCTTTGAAAACAAAATTAATCAAAAGTACCAGCATTTAGTGATATCCAACTTTATATAATTGATTTTGGCAATCGTCTTGACAGCATGGTGACTAAATAAAATAATGTCTTGGTAATAAAGTTTAAAATGCTTTGCTTATTATCATTATGCAATTATTATTTCGGTAGTTTTAATTAATTGGTGGCTAATAATTTGATTGACCGCGATTAAAAATATATTGTAATTATCTAAATTTTAAATTACATAAAAGCTTTTAAAGATTGTAAGACATTTTCAAACTTTTTTATTCTTCAATTACTATTGGTCTTGATTGCTTTCAGAAAATTTAAGTTTTAATTGTCAGAATGATCTGGAATTGTGAATTACAATTGTTGTTTTGAACTTCTCGACATACTTTGAAGAATTTTAATCCTTTCCAAGATAAAATTGATGTTGATAGACTTTTTTTTATATAACTATCTATTATGCAGACTATAGTACTTTTACTGCATTTCTTTCAATTATATCTTTTTTACTCTTATCTGACTAAAGATTTATTGTAAAGAAATATATATTTTACTATAATCCGTGTTAGAAATTATCAGTTTTCGGATTTTCGGATTATCAGTGCCGTAATCCAACCCTATAAACTGTACGTCTCCATTTTCTTTACATACATCATTTCCTATTCTTCTTTTTAAAAAAATGCTTTTAAACATAGAATAATATAAAGCACCTCTTTGCAACTGCTCGGTCTCACATTGTCTGCTGACCTGAGATGGAACGAATACATTAAGTCAATAGCTTCGTCCACTGCTAGGAAAGTTGGCTACCTATGCCGCGCCAGGAAATGTTTCTTGCCGTAGTCGAGCCTTCAAATTTACAAATCTACCATTCGCCCTTGCATAGAGTATGGCTGCCATATATGGTCTGGATCCCTTTCTAATTGTCTCAAGGCCCTTGATAAAATCCAGAGACGGTATGCAATGTAATTGGCCCTGATCTGGCATCTCGTCTGCAGCCGCTCTCTCACAGACGTGCCGTCGCCTCCCGCTGTCTTTTTTACAAATACTTTCACGGTAATTGCTCCGATAAGCTACTTTCGCTGGTTTCTCAAACTTCATGAATTTAAGCGTTCAACTAGGCTGGCATCCCGCTCTCACCCTTTCACTGTTGAAACTGTTAAATATAGCCGTCTCTTCTACTCCAATAGCTTCATGTCTCGCACTTCTCGCCTGTGGAACTCCCTCCTCTCTTCCTGTTTCCCTGATAGCTATAATCTCCAACTATTCAAATGTAATGTCAATCGACGTCTCCAGATGCCCTGATCTATCCCCTATCCTTCTCTTCATCCTTTCCTCTATCACTCCTATTTGCTCTCACTCCAAGTCTCTGTAACCCCTTGCGTGCTAGTGGCTTCCCGCCTTGCTTGGGTTTGAATGCTTTAAAAAATATTTATAATTTATTTTTATATTTTATTTATTTATTTTTATATTTTGTTTATTTATTTACATTTGTAAGTATTGTTAGGTATATATGATTGTATTTGACATCCTTAGGGGCCCCAATCCCCGAATGTTATTGTCAAATTGACGTATGTTTGTGTTGAGTAGTCATTTTGGAAATTAAATCGATCTATTAAACGGCAATATTTAAAGATTTTTTTTTTTGTAGATGTGCATAATAGGCACCCTTAATTTTGCTTATTATTTTTTAGAAAAAACTGGGGAATTAGGGTAATATTGTTTTCTTTTTTTTTAAATGAACTTCGTTTTTTTTTGGGGGGGGTTTAAGCATTATGCCCCGGGCAAGGCGTGAAGCCACTAAGATGCAGGGGGTTGCAGAAGATTTAGAGCGAGAGCAGATAGGAGTGATAGAAGAAAGGATGAGGAGAAGGATAGTGGGTAGACCAAGGTAACTGGAGGTGTCGATTGACATTACATTTGAATAGTTGGAGATTATAGCTCTCAGGGAAACAGTAATAGGGAAGGGTGTTCCACAGGCGAGAGGTGCGAGGTATGAAGCTATTGGAGTAGAAGAGACGGCTACATTTAAAAGTTTCTACAGTGTAAGGGTGTGAGCGGGATGCCAGCCTCGTAGGGCGCTTGAATTCATGAAGTCTGGGAACCAGTGAAAGCAGCTCATCGGAGCAATTACCATGAAAGTATTTGTAGAAAAGACAGAGAGAGGCGACGACGCGTCTGTGAGAGAGCAACTGTAGACGAGATGCCAGATCAGGGCCAATTATATTACATATCCGCCTCTGGAACTTGTCAAGAACTCCGAGGTAAAGAGAAGGTGCACCAGACCATATATGGCAGCAATACTCCATGCAAGGGCGAATGGTATATTTGAAGTACCAATTCCGGGGAGAAAAATTTAAAGCTAAGGATTTATTTAACTAATTTTATTACAGAGTTTTAACGCTATTATAAAAAAAATGGTTGAACTTAAAGCTACGCTTTTACACACAAGAACAGATACTATATTTTGATCTTGAGGTAAACAGTGATTTTGATATATACATATATGTGTGTGTTTGTGTGTGTGTGGAACCAGTTACAGAATTGTAGTAAATGCTATAAATTTAAGTATTATTACTAAATACTCATTTTTTGTACAAAAACGGATCACACAGAAATTAAGTAATTTTTTGTACACTGACCGGCTCCAAATATTTCCCATTTTTGTACTTATATATATTAACCAGTCTACGACAGCCTATGAGACGCGGGGTATTCTTTGAAATTGCAGATGATAAAAATATCTATGGCATTTACTACAGTTCCGTAACAGGGTTCAACATATATATATATATATATATATATATATATACACAAGTATATAATTGGTATATACGGAATGAATTCCAATAACCAACAATTACTATTCTTAAAAGAGTGCTCAATACGAAGTAGAGCAGATATAATTATTATTTATAAAAAAAAATTATAACATAAGTATGTTATAAAATCACTACAAAAATAGCAATTTTGTTTCAACACCCTCGGTGTCTTATCAAGTGATGATGTTGAAGATAAAATAAATGGTTTTTCATTTATCCTCAACATCATCACTTGATAAGACACCAAGCGTGTTGAAACAAAATTGCTATTTTTGTAGTGATTTTATAACATAATTATGTTACAATTTTTTTTTTTATAAATAATAATTATATATATATATATATAGATAGATAGATAGATAGATAGATAGATAGATAGATAGATAGATAGATAGATAATATCCGGACCTAGGCTGCCTTTCAGCCAACGCATCATCAAGGACCAATCGTAGGCAAATTTTAACTCATTTGGGTTGATAAGAGATAGTATTGGATAGTCATTTTTTTCTTTATTAACGTATTTTAATTGTAAATTTATTTGTTTTTTTCTTAATTTTACGTATTTCGTAATTTTAAACGTGTTCCAGTACCATCTCTTATCAATCCAAATGAGTTAAAAGTTGCCAACGATTGGTCCTTGATAATGCATTGGCTGAAAGACAGCCTAGGTCCGGATATTTAAAAAAAAATGAACATGAAATTATGTTTATTTAAATCAATATTCCTGTTCTGTGTTATCAGGTCTTTGTTTCATATATATATATATATATATATATATATATATATATATATATATATATATATATATATAAGTGAGAGACAGAAAATATTAACTTCACATAATAATTCATTAAGTCTTAACATCCTCAACAGAATGCAAAAAGCAGTATATGGCCATTTCGTCCTTTTTAGGACTAATCAGCTGTACCCATCCATTACCGAGAATCGAACCTGGATCGTTATGATACAACGCAAGCGTCATAGCACTGGGCAAGCGTCATAACGAGGCCCAAAAAGGACGAAACGGCATTCTGTTGAGGTTTCTTATTCTAGACCCCAAGAATTATTATGTGATATATATATATATATATATATATATATGTGTGTGTGTGTGTGTGTGTGTGTGTGTGTGTGTGTGTGTGTGTGTGTGTGTGTGTGTGTGTGTGACATACCTTTACTTCTTATAACAAAATGGACGCTTTAAATAAAAGTAAAATTACGTAGAAACACGGGCTGGAAGAAAGTCCATTGTTTCACTAATATCAGAAAGAAATGTACTTCTTTATTTTGCTTTGGTATTATTCAGTATCAAAAAACATAATATTTAGCGTTAATCGATCTTTAATCATAAGACATTTCATTATATCGATCCACTTAAAACTGAAATGAGGATGTAGAAAAAAGATTCTTCAATGCGTATCTTGCCAAAAGAGTTAACCTGAAGAAATCAAATCTAAAGTGGCCATTATTGCTTCTTTAAAATTCGAAAGTTTCGGAAGCACAAACAAAAACTTTGATACATAGAGAGTTAATTAAAGAATTATTCCTAATTCTTAGAGGATTTGACTGGTTGAACGTCATAGGGCCAGCAATAAAGACCTACACTTGTCGGTTAACACCGTTATTTCTAATGACTTTCACGTCAAGTAAATAATCTGGTGACTCAGCAAGTACAACAGATGCAACAAAGTTGGCCATCATGACGACCTCAGCAAAAATAATCCTGCTTCTTCTACGTGCCGTGTCCATTTAGGACGTGGGGGATCACGGCTCTCCATAATTTCCTCTTCTTTGTAGCTCTTAATATATTGTTGTCTTTTTGGTATCTCTCCTAAACCTTGTTCCGCCATCCATTTACTTAAGTTCTCTAGGTACGTTATGCATTGTCTTCCTCTGTCTCTCTCTTGCCCTATGAGCATCAAAGTTTCTTCACTATGTGACCTTTCAGATGTTAAGTTTTAGGGTATATTTTGTTCCCATTTTCTCTAATACTTCGTTGTTGCTCAGATGTTTAGTTCATAGTATTCTCAGCATCCTTCTGTAGAATCACATTTGTGTTGCTTCAAGTCTCTTCTTCATCTGTGAAGAGATTGACCAGAATTCCCTGACATCTGTGCGGTTGATATTATATAACAGTTCAGTACTCTTTTTTTTTTGTTGTTTCTAACGAAAATTTCCTGTTTCTTAATACTTTTCTTAGCTTTTAAAAGACATCTTTCGCTATCCCAATGCGCCTTCGGATTTAAATGTCACGCTATCCGTGCTCTGTTAAAACTCTTTCCAGATATTTAAATTGTTGATAAAATGTATTGTTAGTCCTTTTGCTATAAATAGATACTGTTGGATATTTTACTATGTATATGTATTTTGATAATTTAATAATGTTTTGTTAGAGGGTTCACTATCTGCCCATGGCTGGGACCCTAACAGGTGTTGCCAACCGGATTGAGATATACAGGGGAATAACAGCAATTAAGGGGTTGTTCCACTTTCCTCAAAACCCCCGATCACCGGATCAGATGGCATACTGCCGGATGTAGTTTATCATCATACCCAGGTCTAGCGATCAAAACTCGATGGGCTATCATTAATATGAGAATGTAACAAATGGTTTATTTTCTTCTGCAACAAAGGTGAAGCCTTTCTTCATTTTATATCTTGCCACTACATTATTCAACAATACATTTAGGATCTAAAAGATGTGTTCATTTACGCAGAAAACGGATGTAGAAATGAAAATAATAAAATCTATCTGAGCAGTATCTTTTCAACGCCTTACAATGTGAAACTGAAAAAAAAACGTGAAGTATGATGGTTCACGAAAGACAAAGTTCTTAAAAGATTAAAGAGATAGAAACTAAATACATAACTATTTTCTTCAAACTGCAAGGCTTTGATCAAGCACGTGACTCCGGCTGGTTGGTGGATTTAGGTTTTGTAATCGAGATCGTAAAAAATTAAATCCTTTTAACTTAGAACTTCAGAAAAAAAATATATATACAGCTTGAATGTATATAGGCTCTATAAATTGATTCAAATCCAAATTTGTTTTGTGGATTTCTCAGCCGAAGATGAAGACATTCACACATTTCCTTAATCTGAAGAAAACTATTGACGACATTGATTTTGACTCATCGCCATTTGCAATCCATTTTCAATTACTCGATTTAAAAAAAACTTTAAATATTATTCTATCATAGAGCTAATGATCACATTTTCATTGAATTCATTTCCTTGCAAAGTGGATACTCATATTTGAGTAGACGACCCGTTTCTTTTTAAACAGTATATCTATTTACGTCTAGCAGCCTGAATATTGGAGAAATCTTACTTAAGATAAAATTCGCTCTCCGGCAGGATTCAAACCGTCGTTAGACCTGACGTTCTTTTAACCGACTCGGCCACGAAGAGTATCTTCTCAAAGATATTCATCTTCTCAAAAAAAATATGGATATTCATTACTTTTTAAAAATGACAAATAATAAGACAGATTTAAATCGATAAAAAAATCTATGTTGGATTCATAAATTAAAAGTCCATTACTTTTTAAGAAATGACTTGACTAATCAATAAGACAGATGAATTTAATAGGACAGATGTAGTAAATAGGACAGATGAATTAAATAGGACAGATGCAATAAATAGGACAGATGCAATAAATAGGACAGATGAATTAAATAGGACAGATGCAGTAAATAGGACAAATAAATTAAATAGGACAGATGCAATAAATAGGACATATGCAGTAAATAGGACAGATGTAGTAAATAGGACAGATGAATTAAATAGGACAATGTAGCTACCGTTATTGGAAGAGTCCTTCAAGACAAAATCGAAGATCTAGAACTGTGATTTTAGAAAACCGAAAATGATATTTAATTGAAGTTATGTGTCTTTTGAAATTCGTTTGAAAGAGAAAGATTAACTTTCCGGAAATGCCCATCATACGAAATAATATACATATCGCTATAATATCAATAGAATATAATATCAATTTAATATGTACATTATAATATGCATCAATATAATAAAAATATGATATGCAAAATATAACATGCATCAGTATAATATAATATCAATATAACATAATATCAATATACTATATACACTATAATATGTACAATATGCATCGATATAATATGAACATCATACAAAATATTATCAGTTTTCGGATTCCCGTACCTTTGCAAAACTGTTGTAAACAATGAATATTGTAAAATGAAAAAACAAACGTCGTCTTAGCGATAAATCATCTTAAAGATTGGTTACGACCGAAATTATCATCATATTCTATATTGTTTAATGAATTTCACTGTCAATATCATACTATCAATTTTCTGGAAGTTTTATAAGAATAATGTCTTAAAATAAGTAATTTCAAAATAATAATAATTTTTAAAAAATGAATGTAATTCATGGTGATAAAAATTACATGAATTATGCATGTCTTTAAGTGTTTAAATTGAGATTGTTTTGTCTCCACTTGCGTTGAATTTGAAATCTACGCATAAACGAATTTGCAAAAAGGTGATTATTTGAGCAGTAATTCTTGAAATAAATCAAATTAAAAATCAATACTGATGTAATTTAAATAACCAAGGTGATTGTCACAAATCTATATTTGAATCGATTATTGTGCATAGTTTTCTTATTCGAGATTAGAACCTAGTCTGACCCATAAATTTGACAATGCTGAATTGATTGCTAAATCATTAATATTGCCCTGGAAAATAGTTGTTGAAATGATGAGAGTCATTATCAACTCGCTTTATCTTTTTGTATTAGTCACAAAAATGGAACTTTGTAACTGTCCAAATCTATTATTGCTGCAATAACCTTTCCAGAAAAATGATACTTATGTCTTTTCTCTGTTCAAAGTTCTTTCTTTCTTATGAAATTGTATTTGGGGTAAGAATACAAATTTAAAAATATTATATTGGGAAATATCTTATTTGTACTGAATGAATATTTTATATACGAATAGATTTTTATTTCGTTTTATGTTTATTATCAATTCTAACAATAAATTGCTTTCAAATTAACTGAGACATTTGCAGATTTACTTATTTTGTGTTACTTTTTTATCAGTACAACCAAACATACACATATGCGCGTGCGCAGATATTTATACACACGCGCGCATGCGCAGATATTTATACACGCACGCGCACACAAGAAAATATTTTTCATCATCTCAATTGAAGATTTTGAGATGCAAGGAAATTAGAAATTTTACGAGCCTTCGCTCTTAGTCTTCTTAAAATTTATTAATTTTGATTCTGTTTTAGAAATTTTGTATTAAGCTCTTTTGTAATGATTTATTATGTCAGTCAGTTATATGCCATGTCTGATACACGCTTAGGCGATCATGTATCTTTCTGATTGATGAGATTTTTTCACGCAGTAGGTTGCTATTTCTTTCTACGGTAGACTAGTAGCCATCGAAAGGCTATAGAACCCGGTCTATCCTGATATTTACCTATAGATGGAATGAGAAGAAGAGGATTCATACCTTTCGCAGGTTTATTATCCCGTAAGTAAATGTAATGGATTCGACTGGAATTCGAACTCGGCTCAGTCTGATCTGCTATGCATTACTCCACAGTGCCTCCTTTCTATGTACTATGCTCATTATGTTACACTCTGGGGATGAGCATAAACTACATCCAGCAACAAGGCCTCTGATTGGAAGATTGGATGTTTTGCTGTTGTTCCCATGTTCAGCCTGGGTGGTAGCACCTTTTAATGTCCCAACTTTGGGCAAATATTGAACCTCCATGCAAAAATCAGCAGTACATTTTTATAAATTAGAAACAATAAATTTTAAATAAGTAAAACAACAATCAATACAAGACAAAAAAATAAAAAATACATTTTTAAAGTAAAATTAAAAATGATTTATGATCTACAAACTATATATATAAAAACCATACCTTTATCCTGAACGTATAAAATTAAGTAAAACATATCTGTGTATTTATTTGAAAGTATAAAATTCTATACATAATATTTTGATTTCGGTATTAAATAACCCATAGAGGTGTCAATATGCCCCTAAACAAAATCATCGAAAATTTTCTTACAAAGAATAACCCAACAAAGTGTAACAAGTAGAATCAATCAGCCTCGAGAGGAGAACTTTTACATTAGAGCTTACGTTTTGAAAGTTTTACTTAGATCTCTAAATGTTCATCTGCTAAAGTTTTATTTTGGCGAAAATAAAAAAAAAGCATTATATGATTAATTTTTTCTCTCGTCAAAATATCCTCCTTTAGCCTTGATTGCTGCAGCACAATTTTTTGGCATTCTTTACAGAATTTTATCAAAGTATGATAATTGATTCCATCTTTTTTCAATGACTCTAACAGGTCTTTTTTCATTTTGGGATGACAGGTTTCATTCTTCTGTCAAGTTCATCCGTTGCTAATTTTGGGTGTGGCTTCAAACTTTTGAACTCTAAGGTATATGTATAAAAATATATACATAAGGTGGGTGGGAAGAAGCTTCTTATTGAAAATTACTTATAACTTTTGTTAGTCTCACCACATTTGCATTCAACCAGTGGCTGAAGAAGGTTACACGTGACGGATATGCTTAACCCTCTTAATTTAAGAAAGTGTAACAATTCGTAGAATCAATCAGCCTTGACAAGAGAACTTTTACATCGGAGTTTACGTTTTGAGAATCTTTGACTTTGATCTCTAAATGTTCCGCTACTAAATGTTTACTTTTTTACACAGTTCGTCAATGATCAAGGCAGCTTTAATATCCAGACTATTTTTCCATCGGGTGAGCAATTTATTTGCTGTATAGTAAAATCAGTGTTTGAGTCTATGAACATAAAATTTCTATTCAAAAGCTAGGAAGAAGAATAAATTCCGGGAAAAGAACAAAAAATATATAATTGTACTAATGTCACTTCCTGACAAGTTAAGGTTCACATTAAACAAATACACACCATCATGTTTGATAGGTTGAAAATATGAATATCAAACAGCACAATTGAAAAATATCAAGCTTTAATTTCATGAAGTCAAACTATAAACATAACTTTTGTTTCATAATAATATAGACAATTTCTAAGAAACTGACTCTTTGATGTTAATTCGTTTTACACATTATCATAAATAGATATTAAATATTATTATATGCGGTTTTCATTACGTCCAAATATAATTTGATTTAAAAAGTAAATGATGTTTTTGAGTGTGCATTTCAAAACAAAATGGTTGGAGACACTCTGCTCTACATTCCCTCAATGATTGCACTAAACACATCTTAATAACGTAATGGCTACAAAGTCGTTTGTCTTTATCAGGAAACTTTTTTTTTTCTTTTAGGAGTTCATCTGATTGATGTCATATCATTTATATGGTTTTCATTTGATGGGTTACCATTTGATCCTTGCTGCTTGTTCTGAAAACACGACAACTTCAAGCGAGGCGCTTTGGTCGTAACAATTTGGTGAATCTCTTTCTACTTGAACTAGAAACGTCATATATGAAAACGAAATTCTTTTCTGCCAACGGCAATATACATTGGTGTGGCCCTAACGTATGAGATGCAGCAAATTTGCATTTTCTTTTCTTTTTCGGAAAGGTGAAGATTAAATGTACATATCAAAAGACAGTAACTTCGATAAAATCAAGAAATTAATCCGTGGACTTAAAAGAATCACAACGAAAACTAAGCGACATGATATGACTAAATTATTTAGCCTAACCTGTTTGAATATATATATATATATATATATATATATATATATATATATATATATATATATATATATTTTATAGTTTTATGGTATGCTATATTCATGGGATAAAGTGTTCAATATCAGAAATAGTACGTATGTAAATATAAAAGTGAACATTGAACCAACACTCAGAGGCGACAGACTGTTTCATGCTAAACACAATCATCAGGTCACATGCGTTATGTTTTTTGTACACTATTTATATATACGGGTCAGTGGTTCATTGTGGGTAGGCTAATACATTGCGGGTAGTCTAATGTATTGTGGGTAGTATATTATAACGGTTATTTTGGCAGGAGTAGTTTGTTAATTTGGTTATTATTTACATTATTTATTTATTTGGATTAATTTATTTTATTTATTTTTGCTTACTTTATTTTATTTATTTTTATTTATTCTTTTCAGTTTTTGATTTTAAGTAACGTAGTAAAAATCGTTTTCGTGTTTGCATTTTGAAATGATTTCTGTTCGGTTATTTAGTAGTTTGTTTCGGTCTGAGAAAGTAATTATAGCTATTTCTTCCGCCAAACCAGAGTTTACAGTTTTAGGATTGATTGTTGTAGGCTGATGTTCTTTTCCTTATTTTCAATATTTTTGGTGTGATTTATTTTTAATCTCCCAAATATGTTTAGTGAGCATTGTGCTGTTTGGGTATTTACTATTTGTAAATGATTTTATTTTTGTGTGTGTAGTTTCTTTGCTTCCAGGGTCCTTCAATTAGTCCGATGTATATTATCTCGTCGTTTCTGTCTTTGCTTTTGTTGAATATCTTGTGGAGAGTGTTTGATGCGGGGGAGTGTTTGGTGATGACATTAATGAATATTTTCCCTGCGTAGGAAAAATATTTAATGTTTAATGAATATTTTTTTACTTGTAAAGTGGTTACTGAATGGCATTGCAAAGATTGGACTTGCTTTCGAATCTTATCAGGATCAATTTATCGTAATCATCCGACACGATTAGAAAGGACTTGTTCACGTTTCCCGCGTCTTGCCAGACATTTCTCACAATGCTTTTATGCACTACATCCTTCCAAGGCATAGACGATAATAGCCCTATAGAACATCTTGCCTTTTGTTGCTTGATGTATTTTTTTTAAAACCTTTACCATCCCCTTTGTCTGCGCTCTGACATCTATTCATGCAAACACGTTAGGGTGGTTATTGGGTGTTTCTACCTACTTTTTCGGCTTTCACTACGCCCTGTTAGTGTTGAATTTTCTTGACTCCCTTTCCTCATTCAAAATCCCAGAAACTATATATATATAGTTTATGCAAACTTAGGTAATCCGTATGGGTAGACCCGAGGAGGATGATATCCAGAGAGCTCAATGTAAAATTCAGAGTAGATATGTTTGAATAAAAAAACAGACCATGTTAAGATTCCATGTCCATGGAATCTTAAAGTGGTCTGTTTTGTTTTTTATTTTTATATATATAAATATATATATATATATATATATATATATATATATATATATATATATATGAAGAAATATAGTTTTAAGGTGAGCTATAATTATTGGATAAAGTGCTCAATATCTGAGGTAGAGCATATTTAGATATAAATATAAAAGTGAACATTGAAGTCAACAGTCAGGGGCGACAGGCTATTTCATGGTGGACGCAATCGGCGGCCGGACGATTGCATCAGTATGAAACACCCTGTCACCTCTGAGTGTTGACTTCAATATTCACTTTTACACATTATCTATCTATCTATCTATCTATCTCTCTCTCTCTCTCTCTCTCTATATATATATATATATATATATATATATATATATATATATATATATATTATGAAAATTAATAGTAAAAAGTGGAAAAGCATTTTCGTGTGATATAACGTGTTTTCATCGATTAGGACATCATCAAACTAAAGTAATGTTTACGTTGATGTAATTGCACATGCACCCGAAGGGGAGGAGTTTTTGAAAAACTGAATTTAACAGTTTAAGATTTCTGTGTGCGCTCCTATTTTTGAGTACGTGTAGTTACATTAATATAAAAATCATATTAGTCCGATAAATGTCAGTACATGTAGGAGATTAGATATTATTTCTCTGTTTTTTTTTCTTTTTTTAGTGAAATTTTCTGATTTCTTAATACTTTACATAGTTTCTGGAAGACATCTTTCACTATTCCTATTCGCATTCGAATTTCTGTCTCATATTTTCATTTCATCTCATACATAATTTATTAAAAGATAAGCTATGCTAGCACGTAAAGTCAACAAAGAAAACACATAAAAAATGTTCTCTTTTTATAAGTTCTATTTCGATTTTTTCACCATTTGCAGTCACTATTTTCTGTTTTTTTAACAAGTTTTTTTCTTTTCTCTTTTAGGTAAGCCTCTTTCTAGGACATCTTCAGAAATTGGAAGCCGATAAATGAAGGTTTGCAAATTTGATTTTGTTCTCAGCGTACAACGTTCGATCTGGTCAAATTAAAAGAAACCAATCAGAGAAACTCAAGAAACATTTTGGGTTTTCCTCAAAATCTAAAGCAAAAAACATTTCAAGAAAACTCGAAAGGTTTTTAAAACAGTCACAAAACTGGGGTTGCGAATTATTCAACGAGGTTTAAACACACTATACGAGCAATGAATAATGCTTGCTTGCTACAATCTGACCACAGATGATGCTCCACGATATCTTTAAGTTTAATCTGATCGAGAGCTACAACGGGGTACTGTCAGTTGTCTACAAAACTAGTTTTGTAACCATCCTTGTATGGCAGTTGCCAATATAGATCAATTTATCTTAATTTGTATTAGGAGTGTCATTCTAGAGCAAGTTGAAGACCGAATTCATTTAGTCCTGGGTATGACGATAAACTACGTCCAGCAGCATAGCTTCTGATCAGGAACCACCTCTTAATTGCTGGTGTTCCCAGGTCAACCCTGACACGGGGTGGTAGCACCTGTTAGGATCCCAGCTATGGGCAATACTTAACACCCAAACTTGTATAAGCGTCCTGGGTATGACGATAAACTACATCGGTGTCCAGTATAAGACGATAAACTACGTCCAACAGCAAGGCTTCTGAACAGGAGGCTTTGAGGAACGTGGGATCACCTCTTCCCAGGTCCACCCAGAACCGGGGTGGTAGCGCCTGTTAGGTTCGGAGCTATGGGCTAATAGTTAACCTCGAAACTGAGGTAAAAAGTATTATAAAAGTGTAAAACTAGGTTTTAATAACAGAAATAATTTGTAAAAAATTATTACCAGAAATAAATGTTTGAAGAAACAAAAATATTACGCGAAAAAAAAAGATATCGGCTTTAAATGACCCATTTAGGTTGATAATCCGTAAAACAAAACAAACCAAAGTAAAACAAACCAAACCGAATTCATTTCAGTCGTAATTCTTCCTCTGACTACTCCTGTCAAATTCCCAAAATATTATCTTCATTTTGCTTAGCAAGCACAATAGACAAGTTGCTTTTTTCACTCTGTTTCGAAAATCAACATTGCACTCGGCGTGAAAGCTGTGATTTGATGTAATAAGTATGGCCACCAAAAATTAGATTCATAGCTTTTAAAACTTTTTAATCCATATTGTTATACAGATTGGCAGATAAATGGACAGAAATACATAATTTTCGCAGGTTTCTGCTTACAAACAGAATTTTAAGAGATTTCATGTTTATACATTCTTTTTATAGATACAAATATTTAAGTAAATGCTCTGTTTATAATAAACAGTATTAAACAACATTTACTGGCCAGAATGTCCGAGAAATTTTCATAGAAAATATTCGTCCACCAACAGGATTCGAATCTGTATCCTATACGGAACCGTCATTTAGCTTGACGTGCCCATTTGGCCACAGATGAGCTTTCGGTTGGCAAGGTCGATTTTACTGTTTTAAAACTACAATTTTCCATGATTCTCTCACGTACATTCATATCTGCTCGATGCGTATCCAAATGTAAACAAATGACGTCACACATTATGAACTGGACAAAGTCCGACAATTATTTTAAGACATTTTTATACTTATACATTCTTTTTTATAGATACTAATATCAAAGTAAATGCTTTGTTTATAATAAACAGTACTAACAACATTTACCGGCCTGAATATCCGAGAAATTGTCATAGAAAATATGCGTCCACCGACAGGAATCGAACCTGTATCCTATACGGAACCGTCATATAGCCTGACGTGCTTTTACCGATTGAGCCACATTTTAAAAACAGAAAAATCGTCCTTAGTAACCGAAACTCTCATCTGAAGTTTCCAGAGAGTTCTAGAAGGTACCAGAACATCTTAATACTAATATATGCATATACGATTTTAGAAATTTCGTGCTGGGAATGACATTTTTTTAACAATAAACTGAATTAAATCCTACTTTCTTTTTTAAAATAAAAATTCATCGAATTATGATACACGAAATCAATTATTTTACAACAACTCAAAATGTAATAAACCTGAGGACTACTGCTGTGGCGGCGGGGGGGGTATATCCTGTGGATAACAAGACTTAATCTTAAACAGCGTTGGAGGAATCTCTTCAGTGTGTCTAGATATCAGCGGTACACAATCCATGTTTACCGGAAGATTAAAAGATACGTCAGCACACAGGCATTGTAAATTGCTATCATTCTTAAATCTTCCTTGAGACCAGAGTGGGTCTCTTATAGCTGCAAAACAACAGTCGTCTTCTTCACACGTGCATATATGGTCAAGAGGTCAGAGTCTACCTACATTTCTCTTAAGGTATGTGTATTTGGCTATCACAATTCAGTTTGTGGCCATGAACAAATATGTAAGGTGGACGCGTAGCAGGTTGGAACATGACTACTGCCTTGTCCAGGCTGATAGTAAGGTCGAACGCTTTACAGAAACGGGAAAGGTTATTCACCAGAGCCTGCATTACCTGTTTAGTTTGGGTGAGCAAGTGACACTCATCGGCATAGGGAATGGAATGCCTTGGATTTAGATAGATAGATAGATAGATAGATAGATAGATAGATAGATATTAACAGACTGAGATAGATAGATAGATAGATAGATAGATAGATAGATAGATAGATAACAAGCTGATAGATAGATTGATAGATAGATAATGAACAAACTGAGATAGATAGATAGACTAGAAGCTGATCGATAGATAGATAGATAACAAGCTGAAAGATAGATAGATAGATAGATAACAAGCTGAAAGATAGATAAATAGATAGATAGATAACAAGCTGATAGATAGATAGATAGATAGATAGATAGATAGATAGATAGATAACAAGCATATATATATATATATATATATAGATAGATAGATAGATAGATAGATAGATAGATAGATAACAAGCATAGATAGATAGATAGATAGATAAATAACAAGCAGATATAGATAGATAGATAGATAGATAGATAGATAGATAACAAGCTGATAGACAGATAATGAACAAACTGAGATAGATAGAGAGAGAGAGAGAGAGATAGATTAGAAGCTGATAGATAGATAGATAGATAGATAGATAGATAGATAGATAGATAGATATGAGCAGGTTAGAATACACGCGTAGTGCTAGGCGGAGATTATTTCGCGACATGCTAAGTTTCATGTCTGAAATGACTTCCTTGAGATTTATTTATATTTTATTTGAATTTAGATATTCTTCTTGTCAGCAATGGAAGAAAAGAAAAGAAAAGAGTAAAATCGAGAAAAGAAGTACAAGAAAAGACCAAAGAAAATCAAGAAATGATTATAGAAAAGCAAAGAAAATGACCAAATAAATGGAGAAAATAATGAAACAGTAGAAAATGTCTAATTATAAGAGAATCCAAGAAAAATGTCGACCGTCTCAGCGTATACTTTGACGTTTTTTTTTTTCGGACGAAACAAACCAAAATGGCTCGATATTAAGAGAGGCAATGGTTGCGATCGGATTACTAGCACATGGAAATAGACACTTTGGCGCCAACTGAAAATAAGCTTGCCTTACTTACTGTCACATCAATTCTATTCCGTTAAAAATCCACTCTTCATCGTCATGTGACTCAATGTCTGATAACATTCCACCTACTTTCCTCCAGAAGACACTCTTTTAAATACCATAAATTCGATAATAGCAAATTGGTAAGACAAGATTGGAATGTCGTCTGTGAGATATTTGCTTATTTGTGGGTCAAGACATAGCAATAAATATTTTATTCAATCACACAGAGCATGCAACTACAAGCATGTTGTCTGCATTTCAAAGACAGCATTGTCCGACGGGACAACATTTACAAGAATAGGTGCTACAAAATTTTGAATGTTGTTACTTTGGGGCCTATCTTAAAAATAAGCTGGACACCTCGACGTGGGGTAATGGTTACAAAGATTGTCTCGCTAGAACAATTACGACTGAGTAGTGAGTTCGATACTCACTGGGTGCACCATACTTTAGGCCTTGTGCCACATCTAACCGACGGTTGGAAAATCGCTATCTTAAAAATAAGCTGCACCTGATACATGACTGAGGAGGCAGATTTTTCCCGCTTTAGGTTGCCATTTCTTTCTGCGGTAGACCAGTTGCCATCCAAGGCTATAGAACTCGGTCTGTACTGTTATTTATCCAAAGCTGGAGGGTGAGAAGATGATTCATACCTTTCCTAAGGGTATTAGCACGTAAATGAATGTAAAGGATTCGAATAGGAATGGTATGAATCCTCATCTTCTCTCGCTAGCTATGGGTAAATAGCAGAACAGACCGGGTTCTATAGCCTTGGATAGCAATTGGTCTACTGCAGAAAGAAATGGCAACCTACTATGGGAAAAAAACCTGCTTAGTCAGTCATGTATTGAAAGATACATGATCGCCTAAGCGTGTATGACGCGTGGCACATAACTGACTTAACATTGCTCGGAAGCTATGGGTAACTAGCAGGACAGACCGGGTTCTATAGCCTTGGATAGCAATTGGTCTACCACAGAAAGAAATGACAACCTACTGTGGGAAAAAAAACCTGCTTAGTCCGTCATCTATTGAAAGATACATGATCGCCTAAGCGTGTATCACCCATGGCATGTAACTGACTGACTGAACCTAATCTGTTTAGTCGCGGAAAGACAATGCTGAATTTATTAACACTGCACTTTCACATGCAACCAAATTTGTACCCCAGTTTTAGGAATCTGTTTCTGAAACTGTAGTTACAATGTTTCCTTTTAGACAACTTTTATTAATTATTTGTGATTTTTGTATCCATATTTATAGAGCTACGAAAGCTACACGTCGAAATTAAATCCAGATATTTGAAAATTAAAATAAAAAAGTCCACAAATGTAATAGGAAATAAATATTTTCAAATGACAATGCTTTATGCTCAAAATGAGAGTAACTTGTTATAGTACTAATGATATATTCGAACTAGTATATTAGTCCTTGTTTTAATCAGCATTTTATTTTGTTCTCTGGTGTTGTTTTTTTATGATTCTCTTATTCATTCTTATATTTCATGGATTATTTGGATGAATATCTATATAGTTTTTTACCATAAGGAACGGGTAAAATAATTCGTTCAAATTGTCACATATCGAATTGGTGCAAATAAAAACTGTCCTAACGGCTTCTTTTCTTGCTTGTCCCACTCTCCATGTCATTTTTTTTCTCTCACAATCGTCGCGAAGGAAAAATGAATTCGATAAAGTCGTAATAATTAATTCTCGACACGCACGTAAGTTTTTGCTCATTATTCAATTTCTTTTCACTGTTTTCTGTCCATTGACTAACATTTCTATATGGCTGCGCAGAGAAATGCGTAGAAAAGAACGATCCATTCGACAAGGGAATCCCTTTATTTGCCTGCATTAAGCAACACAGAATTGAAGCAGAAATTGTCCTCGACAAAACAGAAAGCATTAATAAATTAAATCGACATTTTTTTCTTCAATCTGCAAAAGTAATCATGAGAAAATAATTATTCTTTGTTTTTACTATTTTATTAAAGAACAAATCTAGAAAATTCTTAAATCGACTTCCCGATTCTCTGCAGTCCATGGAGGTTTCCCAGTTTCTGTGGATGGTAATGCAAGCCTCTCACTACTTTATTGTTATTTGCATGGAAAATGTTCATATGATGAAATTCATTCTTTAGTTCCACCAGTTCTGACCTTGCCTTCTAAGAGAACCACCTTCATTTCTTTCGTATTCTATTTGTGACATGTAAATTCCACTCGATCAGCTCTCCCCAAAGGCCGCAGCTTTGTGGAACGAACTCCCAGGTCACTACAATCGGAACGTATTCAAGTCTCGGGTGAACTGGTATCCTCCCCATATATTTCCATAAACTGACCCACTTATTCTGTAACCTTCTGCCTCGAGAGGCTCTTGCGCCTTATAGAGGTTGAACAGATTAAAACTTTCTTTAAACTATTCGTAAACATTACTTTGAATTATAAATTGATAGATCGGGACGAGAATCACGGGATAGGAGACATACTGGCAGGAGATGAGGAATTTTCCTAACACACAATTTTGTCATTCATTCTGGCCTGAAGACACGAAACTTAACAAATGTGTAATTTATAATCTCTTCATTTTCCCTCATCATCTCTCTCACTCTTTCTCTCTCTTTCTCTCTCTCTCTCTCTTTCTCTCTCTCCGTATATATATATATATATATATATATATATATATATATATATATACCGTATATTTCCGCGTATGATATGAACTTTAAATCCCAAAACGCAACCCTAAAATATGAAGACGTCTTATACTGCAATTCTAAAAAGGAAACCTTAAATTAGGTTTTCAGTAGGCTAATCCCGGCCTCGTGCGATAACCAATAATGTACATGAAAATATTAAAGTATCAAATAAACTGATAAAAGTAATAAAACGATTTCTACTTCATATATCGCTGGCATAACTTCATAATTCCCCTAATTCCATATGGATGAAATCAACTTCTACCCATGAAAGTGAACAAGTCTCGTGGCCTGACGATTGCGTCTAGTATGAAACAGCCTGTCGCCTCTAAGTGTTGACTTCAATGTTCACTTTTATATTTACAGACGCTCTATCTCTGATACTGAGCACTTTAGTGTATTTGTGTGTGTCTGTGTGTGTACAGAAATAGTTTATTTTTCACTTGCCTATTCCAAGTCGTGTATATTCATAGTATTGTTTCAATATATTCAGGTCATGTTATTAATTGAGAAACACTTTCTTTTCTTAGTTGTTCAGTTCCATTGAAATGAGTGCCATTGTCCGTTGAATTTCTAAAGTAGTATTTGGCACCGTTATACAAGACAGAATAATGCTCTACTCGAAGAGATTCAGGAATTAGTGTGAAGTGATCATCCCCGTATGAAAAACTGGTGACGTCAAAGTTAATCATTTTGTCAAATCGAACGGTGCCAACAAAATGTTATTGAATGACTTGAATGCAAGAGGTTAGTGACCTTTGAAGTTGCTAACAAGATGCAATTATTTGGAGAACCGTCAACTTTGTGTCGATCATTAGTTTCCAGGCTTCAATTCAATCATAACTTCATCATATTACTTAGATATTTAAATGTTTCTGGTTGTATGAAAAATGTTCTCAGTTGCGTGGAACATGGCTCAACTGAGAGTCTCGTCAAACATTACAAAAAACGTTTCAGACCATCTTTGCTTATTTCAAATATTAAATTAATTAAATTGAGCCACATGTATAAAAAAAAACTAGTGAGGATAGAGCCGACAACATCAGTAGCAGTTTGTAGTCTGCGTCCTATAGATTTATTAAACTTGGTAGTGGTCTTCAGTAGTAAATCATCCAGTGAATTCGCTAGTAAATGGTGGACGTAATTAAATGACTAAATGTCAATCAACGGTGATCATAGATAGATAGATAGATAGATAGATAACAGCCAGAGTGATGGAAAGAAAGAAAGAAAGAAAGAAAGAAAGAAAGAAAGAAAGAAAGAAAGAAAGAAAGGAAGGAAGAAAGAAAACAACGAGAAAAAAAGACATGAAGTTGATAGATAGATAGATAGATAGATAGATAGATAGATAGATAGATAGAATGGGATAGAAAGAGAGAGAAAGAAAGAAAGAGAGAGAAAGAAAGAGAATGAGATAGATAGATAGATAGATAGATAGATAGATAGATAGATAGATAGATAGATAGATATAAACAGAAGTGGATAGAAAGAAAATAGAAAGAAAGAATGAGATAGATAGATAGATAGATAGATAGATAGATAGATAGATAGATAGATAGATAGATAGATAGTTTTACGCTGTTGCCTATCTTTGCACCGTATTTATCAAACGCTTCGCCTCCAAGCGCCTTTCCTTTTTCATGCTTTAATTAATCACATAAAGCAATGTGTTTGAAAACTACTAGAAATACACATAGCCGTCATCACCAGCATTGATTCTGACTTTCTTTGGTAATAACCCCCACCTCTTCGGACGCACACATCCAGTTCACAATGTACGCTGTTATCGACATGTATGTGTATGCCAACGGAATACTTGTGTACAAACAACTCTGCCGATAGACAACGGCCAAGATTCTTTGACCTTCTGAGTCGAAGACACAAATCAATGACAATTAATTACAAAACCTCCAACTGCCTTTGGTCGTCAGGATAGAAAGAAAGAAAATTTTTCTCTAATTAGTAATATCAGAGGAAATTGATTGTGTAAACCCCTCTTCCTTCTATCTTCCAAATCAACCACTGTCCACCTTTACTCAAACACTTCAAAACCTTAGCCACACCAGTGATATTAATGTTTTGGCTATGATAAAAAAAAAGAAAGATTAAAAACAAAATATCTGACCAATCTGCCATATATTCCTGTCAGACATCTCAGTGACCGATTGACGTCTCTGTAATGACATTTGGAAGGTGGAAAGAAGATGATGATGTACACTCAGCATTTCATCAAAAGAAAATGCTTCGTCTATAATTAGGATTATCGTTTGTAAACAAGTGGCATTGCATGAACGGTAAGAAGAAAAGAAGGTACTAATTAGTCAAAGAGAAGTTTCAAATGTTTACAACAGTTTGTAAAGATGAGGAAAGTCTTTTAGATACTTAACCAATTGAAGATCAATGATTCCAACGAGGGGTGGGATTCCAAAATAACGCAAAGCCTTCGGTCATATATGAAACAATTGTCCAAAGAATCCTTAACAATAAACAAAATTCGGTCTTTTCTGTCCATAAATTATAATGATTTAACCCGATGCGAATTAACACTCAGTCAATTATATGCCATGCGTCATACACGCTTAGGCGATCATGTATCTTTCGATACATAACTGACGAGGCAGATTTTTCCCGCGGAAGTTTGCCATTTCTTTCTGCAGTAGACCAATTGCCATCCAAGGCTACAGAACCCGGTCTGTTCTGCCATTTACCCATAGCTTCCCAGCAATGTTAAGTCAGTTATGTGCCATGCGTCATACACTCTTAGGCGATCATGTATCTTTCGATACATGACTGACGAGGCAGATTTTTCCGCAGTAGTTTGCCATTTCTTTCTTCGGTAGACCAGTTGCCAGCCAAAGCTGTAGAACCCGGTCTGTCCAGCTATTTGCACATAGCTACCGAGCAATATTAAGTCAATTATGTGCCATGCGTGATACTCGCTTAGGCGAACATGTATCTTTCGATATATGACTGACGAGGCAGATTTTTTTCCCGCAATAGGTTGCAATTTCTTACTGCGGCAGACCAGTTTCCATCCAAGGCTATAGAACTCGGTCTGTCCAACTATTTACCCATAGCTTCCGAGCAATATTAAGTCAGTTATGTGCCATGCGTGATACACGCTTAGGCAATCATGTATCTTTCAATACATGACTGACGAGGCAGATTTTTCCCACAGACCAGGTCAGTCCTGCTATCTGTGAGCTGGGGTGAGAAGAAGAGGATTCAGTTATATATCGAAAGATACTTGATCACCTAAGATTATATCACGCATAGCACATAACTGACAGATCAGGTTTGTTCAGCTTATTTTTCAGATAGTCCCAAAAGTAACAACATTCAAAATTTTCAGACATTGGTGTACAAATATGGCTGTATGTGAAAGTGCAGTGTTAATAAATTTAGGATTGCGTTTCCTCAATTAAGCAGATCAGGTTCAGTCAGTCAGTTATGTGCCAGAAGAAAATAACGGATTCGACTGGAATTCGAACTCGGCTCTCCGATTCCTCACGCCTAGGTGCTTTCCATTACTCCATTAACACTACTGATTGTATGCGCAATGTTATTAGTAGATAGATAGATTCATAAATGGTACAATATTAAGGAAATGAATTCCTCCCGAATGATTCCTGCCAGATATGCTTTTCAACAAATATGGAGATATCGAGTAATTTCTCCAAGAATCTATCAAACCAAAGCTGGAATCGCTCTTTAATGATGGAGAACAACATTTATATAAAATATTAGAATGACGCAGAAAGCAGTGAAAATAATTTTTAGACTTCATAAGGATTATGTTGACAGAATTCCCATCGAGATAATGTACTTCCATGGTTTGCTTAAGTCTCTTTATTTTTGCTTATCTTTATTTTATACGCGTCTATATTGGCACGTTTGTATCTGTGTATCGATGTATTTATTGGAAGAACTTTAGATATTTACATATATTTACGCTAAACATTTCAGAGAAAATGGAAAATGAAAGTGAAACTTAGTGCTGAAATTGACATATTTTCTCGAAAAAAATTGACAAATTACTAGAAAATGTTTCCCATTTAAAAAGGAACGTATTCAATCCACTCATATATTTTTTTTACCCAATTCAAGATATTTTCTGTCTAACGACCTCATTCTTTTTTATTACACATAGGTTCATATCTACTTATCTACATTTCTATTGATATGAGTCTATTTAAAAACACATCAACCAGCTCACCTAGTAACATTTTACTAACATACTCATTTTTTTTATTCCACTCTACTATTTATCAATATATATATATATATATATATATATATATATATATATATATATATATATATATATATATTAATCAATC
>CAHIKZ030000263.1:1080000-1117500 GCA_903632075.3 Acanthosepion pharaonis | reverse complement strand
CTCTGCCATAAATTTGGAAACGGTTTGCTGTAATGCTTGGCATTCTCAAATACAAATATTTCAGAGTGTTTGTGTGTGAATCTGAGTACAATGCAGAAGATTGGAAGAAGTTGGTTGAGTCTAATGCTGATTACGAATGTGTTTGACGTTATCACTATTGATGGTGACGTTATGCTATTCATCCGTTCAGAGAGCTTCACACTTAACACAGAGACCTGCATCAAGTGCTCTGAGGAGATAGTGCTGTCCTGATTCAAGAGGACGGCTAATGGAAGATCTCTCTTGCAACCGGATTATTCTGATCGGGAAGAATATGTGTTCAAAAGCACTATTCGGGCTTTCTTTGATCAGGAGGCCTTACGTAGCCGAGATGTCATTGTACGTCAGATATGGTGACAGTGCGCCCATGTAACACAAGTTCTGAACCCTGCCATTGGGTGCATATTTTCAATTAAGATTTCTCGAATATTCAGGTAGATAAACATAAAATAAAATTACTATTTAATAATAATAATAAAAATAATAATAATAATAATATATATATATATATATATATATATATATAAGACAAGAGGAAAAACTATTCTTAGCCGATATGTCTCATCATCTGAGGCACTTTTATCAAACCAAATGTCCCACAGAAGACGAAAACGATAAGAACATATTTTCCTCTTTTTATTCATTTTGTTCCTTTACAGATACATTCTATAAAAATTATATATAAATTTTTAGATATATATAATATATATATATATATATATATATATATATATATATATATATATATATATATATATATATATATATATATATATATATATATATATATATATATATATATATATATATATATATATATATATATATATCACCTGATTATTCTTGGTTCTCATAAATTTCTATAAAATTCGCATTCATTTTCACATATTGCCTTTCGGCCGATGTGTTTTTCAGCCTTCCTAATGTGCCTTTTTTTTCTGCCAAGACTTTTGCGCATTTGTCACCGCCGACAAGGTTGAGCTCATTTAAAAAGCTAGGATTTAGAATTGTTACATTTGCTGTTGGCTACGAATTCATTTCAACCTGGTTAATAAATATGAGTTACTTCTACATTTTCCCTTTCCCGATACACGACATAAAATAAGATTATTTTACAGACAGGCAAGTCACAATTATCCGTCATTTTTTTATTTTATTTTTAAGCATTTTAACCCAAGCAAGGCGGGAGTGTCACTAACACACAAGGAGTTACAGAGAGTGAGAGCAAGAGTAAAGAGGGGTGTTTGAGGAAAGGATATAGAGAAGGAGGGGGATCAGGATCAAGGCATCAGAAGATGTCGATTGACATTACATTTGAATATTTGAAGCTTATAACCATCAGGGACTAGAGCCAGATACAAAGAGAATAACATAGGTGCCAAGACGGAGCCTTGTCTTAGTCAGCACTGGAAATTACTAGCACTCAAGGGGTTACAGAGAGTGAGAGTAAGAGTAAAGAGGGTGTTTGAGGAAAGGATAGAGAAGGAGGGGATCAGGATCAAGGCATCAGAAGATGTCGATTGACATTACATATGAATATTTGAAGATTATAAACCATCAGGGAAGCCAGATACAAAGAGAATAACATAGGTGCCAAGACGGATCCTTGTCTTAGTCAGCACTGGAAATTACTAACACACAAGGGGTTACAAAGAGTGAGAGTAAGAGTAAAGAGGGGTGTTTGAGGTAAGGATATAGAGAAGGATGGGGGATCAGGATCAAGTCGTTAGATGTCGATTGACATTACAATTGAATATTTGAAGATTATAGCTATAAGGGAAGCAAGTAAGAGGAAGGGAGTTTCACTGCCGGGAAGTGTGAGAGAAGAAGCTGTTGGAGTAGAAGAGGCGGTTATATCTAACTGATCCGACAGTGAAAGGGTGGGACCGAGATGCCAGCCTAGTAGCACGCTTAAATTCATGCAGTTAGGGCACCAGTGAAAATAGCAGTGCAGTCGCCATGAAAATTCCCAAATTGGGAAACATCCAAATTCGAAAGTTTTTCGGGTTCTGACATGACTTTTTTTTTTAAGCATTTCACCCCAAGACAGGCGGAAGTACCACTAGCACGCAAAGGGTTACAGTGAGTCAGAACAAGAGGAAAGAGGGTGGGTTTAGGAAAGGATATAGATAAAAACGGTGATCAGAATCAAGGCACCAGAAGATGACGATTGACATTACATTTAAATTTATTTTAAAAGATTATATCTATCAGGGAAGCAAATAAGAGGAAGGGAGTTCCACTGATGGGAAGTGCGAGAGAAGAAACTGTTAAAGTAGAACAGGTGGTTACATTTAACTGTTTCTACAGTGAAATGGTAGGATCGAGATGCCAATCTATTAGCCTGCTTAAATTCATGCAGATGTGGCACCAGTGACTAAATGCAGACTTTCAGATTCTGCATTTACACGCTGTTTTCCCGAACATAGACACGGATTACTTCAGTCTGTTTACTGGTTTTCTTTCTATGATCCTGATATCATTTTAAAGAGAGAAAAAACTTTCGCCAAATATAATTACGTAAATGTGTCTTCATAACATCAAGTACGATTAATGATTTTAAGTTTTTCAGGGATATTTTAAGACCTCACCCTTTTTTTGCCTTAAATTCTGTTTTCTGTTAGAGACATAATTAAGATCCTATTTTTATACCAATGATGCGATGTCTGGTCTACAGGCGGAAATGGCTTGATTATAGTTTCATCGCAAACGATGTAATCAAACCAACAATGAAGATATTCGTCAGTATCAATCTTTTAATAATAATAATTCTATGCATATCCTTCAGTTTCACCTCAAGCAAGGCGGGAAGCCACTAGCACGCAAGGGGTTACAGAGAGTTGGAGCGAGAGCAAATAGGAGTGATATAGAAAAGGATGAAGAGAAGGATAGGGGATAGATCAGGGCATCTGGAGACGTCGATTGATATTACATTTGAATAGTTGGAGATTATGGCTATCAGGGAAACAGGAAAAGGGGAGGGAGTCCCCCAGGAGAGAGGTGCGAAACATGAAGCTATTGGAGTAGAAGAGACGGCTACATTTAACAGTTTCGACAGTGAATGGGTGAGAGTGAGGTGCCAGCCTAGTTGAACGCTTAAATTCATGAAGTCTGGGAACCAGCGAAAGCAGCTCATCGGAGCAATTACCGTGAAAGTATTTGTAAAAAAGACAGACGGAGGAGACGACAGGTCTCTGAGAGAGCGACTGCAGATGAGATGCCAGATTAGGTCAAATTACATTGCATATCCGTCTCTGGATTTTATCAAGAACCTTGAGACAAACAGAAGGCGCTCCAGACTATATATAGCAGCAATACTTCATGCAAGGGCGAATGGTTGATTTAATACCCTGAAGAAGCTTAGATGAAAGAAATGTTATAATTTCCTAATTTAAAATAATCTAAAGTCATTTTTATATTTTTCTTCCTCAAATCGTTGTTCTCTTCGTTAGAGTTTGCTTTATTGTACATTGCTTGATGATGATATTTTTTTGAGAGATTTCTATCCCAAAATATTCATTCATTGGAATACTTGCATCATAATAAAGTAGAGTTGATCTAGTTTGCACACATCACATCGTCTGGAAAAAGATTTGTTAGGTTTCCCATGAGAAGACTTCGCGAATGAACAGCTAATGCCAATTAGATAACAATGGAAACACTTTCCTATTGAAAAAATATTAAATTTTTAAACATGTTTTAGAGGTGTCTTTTTATCTGTTTTTTTTTTTTTTCATTTTCTACAGACGATGTTGTAAATATGTCGACGTGCCGAAAAAAAAAAAGAAATATTTCCCATGACAGACCAATGTCGCAAGTTGTTTGCTAACAGCAATCGCGAATATGGCTCGAACGAACATTGACTTCATTAGGGAGATAGACGAGGAGACATCTTGCCCTGCGGTAAAGTCACTTGTCAATCTGTAAACAGAGAGAAATCTGTTGCTGTCATACGAAAACTTTCCCATTAAGATCATCATAGCCATCTTTGCTTTTATTATCATTCAAATGTTTTAAACCTGATACGTGAATCTAGCACTCTGCTCACTTTGATTTGAATCGATTTGATTATACGGGTCGTAATCCGATGGGATTTCACACATATACATTGTTTCCAATAAATTGACTTACTGTATCTGACAGGACACGCATTTTTACTTTGCCTTTTTTTTTTCAAGAACAATTGAAAATATCAATTTTCCTAATTGAACATGAAACTTTTGTTTAAGCCAATATTTAGGTTTGCAGACGACAAATATTTCATGAATCTTCACACTTAAAAAAGACATTAATTATTTAGCCAATGTTTGTGTCTATATCGTTAAATACATGATTTACACACCATGAAAAGATGATACCTTTATTTAAACCCTTACTACCATCGACAAAGATTCCATTAATTTTTCTATGCACCTTAAGGAATTTTCTTCATGAGCCATGTTTTCTGTTTTGCCAAATATTTTAATCTATTGACTGTATCTAATCATGTAGATTAGAAGTTGTATGCCGTTAGTCAAAATGGTCATTTGCTTGATTAAATAGAAATAAATAACAATATGTTGTTCACGTTAACTTTAAAAACAAGTTTTGCTTCACTGTTTTTGCTATTTGTAGGCACCTTTATAATTCCTACCTCCCAAAACTTTTATCTCACTCAACAAAAAAAAATACTCGATTTGCTTCTTGCAATCTCTTGCAGACTTTGAAGGAACTGAAAATATTTGGTTAAAAGAATTGTGTACAGATAGAAATAGAAGCTAATCCGAAGCTGAATATCTGCTTAAAACGATGAAAACGTCACAGAATATCTGTAGAAAAAAAGATTTCCTATTCAAATCTATTGTGTGATTCAGCAGAAATATCTCATGGTAGTAAAGGATTCTTTTTAATGTCACCACAGACACGGCATCACTTTCTTTCGATAATGACAGCCGTTTGTTAAGGTTTGTAGCGATGCATTGCTCTTGTAGAACTTAGTTTTAAAGTATTCACCGTTTACATCACGAAATGTTTTTTTTTAAAAAAAAACCCAAAAAAACACGAAACATTTTAACCTGAAAACTCGAATCATGTTCTTAAATAGCCTCATCAGATCGAGACATTTATATGGATACCATGTTTGCCGTCAAAGGATTTTAGAAGTATCTAAACTTTCAGCTGGAAACAACCGATTACTCAGATCAATGATTAGAAATAGGTTCGAGCGAGTGAAGACTAAGGGTCTTGTCAGACTCCACCCTATTTTTAACTTTTCAAATATTATTATGGATTACTTGTAATTGCATGCATGAATCCCAGTATAAATAGTTATAAATAATTCGATTTAATCATTGTGATATTTTTGCATTATATCAAGTATTAAGAATATAATAACTAGGGTTTGCAAATTGGAGGAGAGAGTTATCAATAATAATATTCCAACTTCGAATCCGCAGTTATCTCCCTTTAAGCCTCTCTTTGTCTTGTTTTTTATTTACTTTAAAATGTAGTTTTTATCACTCAAAATTTGGTGCTACAAATATTTAAATGTCATTTTGCACGCTACCAATTTATGGTCAGCTCCCTTATATTGGGACGATTGTTTTACAAAATATTCTATTGCGCCAAAGGATAAATTTAAAATTTTAAAATAATTATACCTTACAGCGCGTTCACTCTTTTCTTTTTCTTTTTTTTAATCACCATCACAATGAAATGCAGATTTTATTACAGTTTCCAATAAGTTTGGCTCTGTAATTTACATTTGAGGATGATCACGAAGGAGATCGAAAGTACTTGGGTAGGAAAAAACTACGGCGCCTTCCTTGATGAATTTCATCTTCACACCAAGCAACTGGAAAGGATCAGTATAAAAATAAATACACAAAATATGTTTATATTATTTAATGAAACATGTTTAAATGAAGATATGCTGCCTAAATATACATATATATATATATGTGTGTGTGTCTCTGTATGAGTGTGTGTGTTTCATTTGCTGTCTAATATTTATTTAAATACTTATCAAATTATATCGAAATATATGTGTATGTGATTAGGATCTATATTGCGTGTAGATATTTTTATATTAAACATTTATTGTTAATTCAATACTTATGTATTGAATTCTATCTCTCCGTCTCCTTAGCGACATTTTTATTCAGAGTTTAAGGGTTTTCTCCCTTGTTTATTTGCATATATCTTGTTTATTAATATTCTCATTTTAAGATGTCTACTTTTTAATGAATTGTTGCTAAGAAATAATACCGTTGCCTCGGATTTCTCACTGGGAAAACAGGTTGGGGTAAGCAATTCAAGGAACGATAATAAAATATTCATTATTTTTATTTATTATTTTCCAACTGAAATATTAATCAATTCCTTTTAGAAAAAATACATCTTGTCACTTTTTCTTATTTTAATAGTCATAAATGAAATTTCGATTTACGCAGAAATTATGGAGCGAAACTTACAAGTTAGAATAACGAATAAACGTTATCCTAAAATATCTACAATTTCACCAGTTTTTTTTTTTTTTTTTTGTTATTCCACCTGGTTAATTCCTGTTTAATACAGGATTCTGTATAACTATCTTTAAGTATATACAGCCATTTCTCACTTCCGTTCCAGTGATCTTGTCGTTAAACAGGTTTTTGGTAACGCATTTCAGATTGCTTTAATGTCACTCTTGAAACATTTGTAATTTTATTCATAGCTCTGTACGTTCACTCAGTCAGTTATGTGGCATGCGTGATACACGCGTAGACGATCATGTATTTTCGATACATGACTGACTAGGCAGATTTCTTTCTGCGGTAGACCAAATGCCATCCAAGGCTGTCCTGCTATTTTACTCATAGCTGGGAAGGAGAAGAAAAGGATTCATACCTTTCCCAAGGGTATTAGCACGTAAGTGAATGTAATGGATTCGACTGGAATTCTTACTCAGCCCTCAGATTCCTCAATCTGAGCCGCTATCCATTACTCCACTGTGCCTCCTAGGCTATAGATCCTGGTCTGTCCTGCTATTTACCCATAGCTTGGGGGGAGAAGAAGAGGATTGACACCTTGCTCAAGCGTATTAGTACGCAAGTGAATGTAATGGATTCCGCTGGAATTCGAACTCGGCGCTCTGATTCCTGAATCCGAGCCGCTATCCATTACTATATATCCTGGTCTGGGGGTGGGGAAGAAGAGGATTCATAACTTTCCCAAGGGTATTAGCACGTAAGTGAATGTAATGTATTCGACTGGAATTCGAACTCGGCTCTCCGTTTCATCAATCCGAGCCGCTATCCATTACTCTACCGTGTTCGTTAAGTAACCGTAATAAATAAATTCGAAAATCAACTCTATATTCTGTACACTTCTCCGACTTGGTTACGGTACACTTCATTTATTTTGATTCGTTTTGAAGAAAGAACATGTTAGAGTTTTTGGGTACCTTGGTGTACTAGTGAGCCAGCCAAAATGACTCATTGTATAGTTCCCCAATAGAAAGGTTAACCAATCAAAAGACTCAAAATATTCAATGCGACGTGTATAAAGGCGACCATGTTTTTTTCCCGAATATGCACTGCCAGCCTTTGATATGGATTACGGAACAGCTGCTGGGGGTATTGGCGATATAGTCAGATTCAGTAAAATGTCTGACTCGAGAGTATTAATCTTTAAGGTTGTTTCATTGAACAGATTACCTACTGCGCTGTATTCTATATTCATAGACTCTAGTGAACATGGTCAACAGAACAATCAGTCGTGCAACGTAAAATATTTTTTTTATTATGTGTGATTTTATAACTGATCGTAAGTCCGAGATTGTTCAACAGATATCGTTAAGTGAGGAATGTCTATACTTATGTCTACTTCATGTGAATTGATTGACTAATATTTCAGCAGGAAAGTGACTTGAATATGTTAAACAGTCAAGTGAATAACTAGAGAGATTAAATTGTGTAGTACCGGTCGTTTAAATGGAGAGAGCTTAGCGGTCGGTATTGAAATTCAATAGTTGCAATTCTGAAGTCGAACACTGACATTTTCGTATGGACTGAAAAGAACGCTGAACGCAGTAGCGACGCAAACCAAAGTTTATATCATGCCCTGTTTTGTTTGATTTCGGGGTTACTAAGCATAATATAAGCGAGATATAAAAAAAAAAAAACAATTCAAATGAAGGCCTACTTGCTTCAAAATGTTACCTTCGAAATGCTGGCTTTTACCTAGGCTCAAACACCGACGACTGGCGCTGATAAGGCGTACAGAATTAATCCAGGCGCCATGAAACGGCTTTCGAAGAAAGAAAGAAAGAAAGAAAGAAAGAAAGAAAGAAAGAAAAACTGGAGAGAAGAAAGAAAGAAAGAAAGAAAGAAAGAAAGAAAGAAAGAAAGAAAGAAAAAAATTGGGAGAGAGTATGGCAGAATGAGGAAGAGGATTGTTGAGCCAATGGGAAACATTACTTCCTGATTTAATTGTGAATCTGCTTCTTCGATTTGAAAACCCCACAAAATGCCTTTTGTCTATTAAGTGATACGTGCAGGGCGATACCAAAGTTTTGGTGTAATTTTCCGTTAAACTTATTATGGTTAGCATTGTTACCACGTGACACTGACACCAGACTAAAAGGTGCGTATATCTCTAGTATGTCTTTGCTATCGTTGCTATAATTAAAATAATCTTACAGAGTTTTTTCTTTCAGGTCTATTCACTCCACGGGTAAACAGTTTTACATCCTATCAACCGCTCAGATGTGCCACAGTTACACTATATCTTTACGTATTACGTTACACATGCGTCATACGGCTAAAAACATCCCCGCAAATGGATGATAGATAAAAAACCACGTCGACTCCCGTTTAATCTGTTGGCACGAAACACAGGATCTAATGATATAGATTTAAATATCTGTTGAGTTTAAATAATTAACAAGCAAGAGACAAATATATGAAAACATGAATGAAATACATGTACAACATTTCGTTGTTTTGATTGAGAATAAACATTCAGAATCTTACCTTATCTTGAATCCAAACACTTTAAAAAGGCAATGGTACATTTTTATAGGAGTTTCGATTGGAATGGAAGCAGCTCCACTGATAGACAGAAACATGGTTAGAATAACAAATGGAAGAATGTGGACGTATAGGCAGAACTGAGTAGATTGAAATGGATACAGACATAGATAGATAGATAGATAGATAGATAGATAGATAGATAGATAGATAGATAGATAGATAGAGCCTGAGACAGATACATACATACATACATACACACATACTTATGAACAGACTACATCTATTGATAGATATTAACCGAGATAGAGAGATAGATAGATAGATAGATAGATAGATAGATAGATAGATAGATAGATAGATAGAAACAAAGTTAGAAAGATAGGGACAGACTGTAATAGATAGATACATACATACATACATATGAACAGACATATATATATAGATAGATGTTAACTGAGATAGGTTGATAGATAGAAAGAAAGAAAGAAAGAAAGAAAGAATGAATGAAATAAATTGGTATTAGATATTAACATACTGAGTAACCTATCTAGATACATAGATAGATAGATAGATAGATAGATAGATAGATAGATAGATAGATAGATAGATATGAATTAAGTCGCTTAGATAGATAGATAGATAGATAGATAGATAGATAGATAGATAGATAGATAGATAGATAGATAGATAGAGTCTGAGACAGATACCTACATACATACATACACACATACTTATGAACAGACTTACATCTATAGATAGATATTAATTAGATAGATAGATAGATAGATAGATAGATAGATAGATAGATAGATAGATAGATAGATATAAACAAAGTTAGAATGATAGGGACAGACTGTAATAGATAGATACATACATACATACATATGAACAGACATATATATATAGATAGATGTTAACTGAGATAGGTTGATAGATAGAAAGAAAGAAAGAAAGAAAGAAAGAAAGAAAGAAAGAAAGAATGGATGAAATAAATTGGTATTAGATATTAACATACTGAGTAACCTATCTATCTATCTAGATAGATAGATAGATAGATAGAATTAAGAGATTAGATAGATAGATAGATAGATAGATAGATAGATAGATAGATAGATAGATAGATAGATAGATAGAGTCTGAGACAGATACATACATACATACATACACACATACTTATGAACAGACTTACATCTATAGATAGATATTAACCGAGATAGATAGATAGATAGATAGATAGATAGATAGATAGATAGATAGATAGATAGATAGATAGAAACAAAGTTAGAAAGATAGGGACAGACTGTAATAGATACATACATACATACATACATATGAACAGACATATATATATAGATAGATGTTAACTGAGATAGATTGATAGATAGAAAGAAAGAAAGAAAGAAAGAATGGATGAAATAAATTGGTATTAGATATTAACATACTGAGTTAGCTATCTAGCTAGCTAGATAGATAGATATGAATTAAGTCGCTTAGATAGATAGATAGATAGATAGATAGATAGATAGATAGATAGATAGATATAAACAAAGTTAGAATGATAGGGACAGACTGTAATAGATAGATAGATAGATAGATAGATAGATAGATAGATAGATAGATATAATGACATCTGAAAAGATTTAGATGGAGGTATATGTTGAAATGAATAAACAGATATAAAATATCAACAATTAAATAAGTGGATTATAAGTGTGTGTATCTCGTGGGAAAGAGATCGATACAGAAGCGCACCCATGCACGACCATCTCTTTTAAACACATATACAATAGCATATTTTATCAAATCGCTATTTATGCATGAGTGTCTCTTTCCCTCCTTTTCTCTCTCTCTCTCTCTCTCTCTCTCTCTCTCTCTCTCATTTTATCTGTCTTCATATTCGCACTTTTCCCTCAATAATGATTGAAGCTATCTAAAACGTTTTGCACCATTTCACGCGGACAATTATTTCCAGATATTGAAACGAACACAACATCCTTCCCTCCTTCATCGGCTCCGACGCCGATCTTTTCTCATCGCAGACCCCACTCTCCTCCCTGTTCGATACGAATACATTTTGCTCTAGCCTTGCTTTTCCCCTGATATTGAACTCTCTGAATATCCTTTTGATTCCACTATTTGCAGAACTCGTCCTTTCCTCTCTTGAGATTCGGTGTTTATTTCATTTTTGCTGCTTTCATTTGACAACCATTTTCTTGTAGCTCCCGAGGTGTTTCAGAACGACCAGAAATCACGCACTCAAAGTGCCATTAGTGGAGAGATTTGAAGAGGTCGGTGACGCTCATAGACAGTGTTTGGCCATGCTTTCTATCTTGAACAGCCATATACCTACCCACATGAACGATTTGCCACAGGACAAAGCATAGTCAGTAATTTATGAGAGAAAGATTTGGCAAATAGCAACTGAATGAATAGGAAACGCTGATAAAGTTACTTTTCAATGTCTATACATAAGAGTATCGATAGCCTCCTATTCTCTCTTCGCAGTTAAGAATACACCTACGCACAGAAAGAAATATACATATATACATACACAGATAGATTTTGTTCTTTATTTATGCCACTTTGACAGAAAATTTACCAGTAAAAAAGAATTCACTTATCACTATATTTGTACAAGAACGCACAATCGTAAAATTTAAATTCAAACTCAGCATTGCGACTGCACGCTCCAAAAACAATAACTCATTTCTAATAGCATTTTTCGGATTACAATGCATCTATTTTCGTTGTCCTCTTATTACTGAGAGTAAAAACAAGAACAAAATCTATTCCACACCTGAAGAAAGCTTGTAGTAAAATAAGAACTAATGCAACCGAAATTTATAAAAACAAGGATCTTTTCATTCATAACAGGTTCGGGGTTTTTGTATATTATTTGAATTGTTCGCGACGATGGATTTCTCGCCAATTAAATTATTATCCTTTGTATTTGTTTTTTTGTATGAATAATTCATGAATTTGTAAATTAATTGCACCTTTATTGAAATATATATATATATATATATATATATATATATATATATATATATATATATATATATATTAATCAAATTTAATAATTTATATGTATTTTAGTCCAATTTAAATAGAAAGCAGACCATCCTAATTTAGATTTAATTAATAATTGCTTGATTTGACATTGAGCTCTCTGGATTATATTCTCCTTGGGATTATCAATACAGATTACCAAACTTTTCATTACTATATATATATATATATATATATATATATATATATAGACCAAGTATAGGATTGGTGTATACAGAATACATTCCAATAACCAACATATACTATTCTTAAAAGAGTGCTGAATGCAGAGTAGAGCAAACATATATATATACATAAGTAATGAAAATCTTGGTAATCTGTATGGATAATCCCAAGGAGGATGAAATCCGGAGAGCTCAATGTTAAATCAGAGAGACTAATTTAAGGAAAACAGACAACTTTAAGGGTCCATTGGTTGGAATTTATTTCCCCATGGATTTTCTTTTTTCCTGGCTCATCAGACCACACTTCCAAGGGTGAAGAAAATGAATTTAGATCTATATATATATATATATATATATATATATATATATATATATTTTACACTTTTGAAGGCTAGTATTAAGTTGATGTAAGGTGATATAGAGTGTGGTGAGAGATAGTGCGACAGACATGTTTCATAGGTCGTCTCACCGGAAATGTTATAAAGAGAGAAAAGAGAGAAGTAAAGATTTAAGAAATCGGAGGGGGAATTAAGGTTTAAAGGAAAGAAAGAGGAATAGAGATTTGGAAAGGGAAATTAAGAGAATTATTGTATATAGCGGCTAATTTGGAAAAACACAGAGTTATATATTTTTTTTATTTTTATTTTTTTATAATTTCCGCTAACTTTTGATAGTAATTTAAGCGTATTAATTTCTCAATAGAATAAAGTAGGAATTAAATATAATCTGAATATAAATATTACTAATATTAATATTTTTAAAGTTGTTCATTAAATATATTTATATGTGTGTTTATGTGTGTGTGCGTGTCTGTGTGTGTGAGAGAGAGAGAGGGGGATGTTTAAGAAGGAGGAGACGTTTATTAAAGAGAGACCTGATAACTATCGAACAAAACTGCATGTTATTAACGAGATCTTCTCGTGTAGGTAAAGTTTTACATGACATATCATCACCTGCACATGGGCACCCTAAGACGGTGTAATGGTTAACAAGCTGATCTCGCTAACACAATTACGAATGCGTAATGAGGTCGATCTTCTCTGTGTGCCCCATACTTTCCGCCTTGTGCCACATCTAGTCTACGCTTGGAAAATCACTATTGGGCACCTCGAGGTGGTGTAGTGGTTAACAAGCTTGTCTCATTAGAACAATTACGGCTGAGTAGTGAGTTCGATCCTCACTGGGTGACCCATACTTTCGGCCTTGCGCCACATCTAAGCTACGCTTGGAAAATCACTATTGGGCACCTCGAGGCGGTGTAATGGTTAGCAAGCTTGTCTCGCCAGAACAATTACGACTCAGTAGTGAGTTCAATATTCACTGGGTGCCCCATACTTTGGCCTTGTGCCACATCTAACCCACGCTTGGAAAATCGCTATCATTACCTGTACATAAAACATTACGCGAAAGTTCATTTTGGTAATTGTTTTCAAAATTTCCTAATGAAACTCTAGATGTGCTGGTAGAGTAACGGTTATTGGCCTCGAAATTAAAATGGACGATCCGATTTAAATTCTAGCCTAGTCTACGGCTTTTAATTATTCTGAGAATACTATTGATCGAGTATCTGCGAAGTTTTAGAGAAAATGGAAATAAAAAGGACACTTAATACCAGGAAGAGGCATTGGTGGATTTATTGCTTCATTTTCTACCATTTTACAGGTTATTTAAAGACAGAAAATCTTTTTACGTTGTAAAATTTTTTTTTTAGGTAACAAAGATTTAGTAGTGCAAGTCTTATTAATTAACCAATGAGTTGAGGAAAGAGTTGGATTCATGCCTTTCCCAATGTATCTGCTTGCAAGTGGAATTAGAACTCGGCTCACTGATTAACAATTCCGAGCCATTATCCATTACACCACCTGCACATCCAAGCTCACAGCACCTGGTATTTCCAAGCAATCATCCATCTAGATACTGACGTTGATTAACTTCGTTCATCGTGCAGGGGCCGGTGTTTAAAAGTGTTGTCGCCGTAAGCCAAGGAATCAGAAAGAGGGTTTGGAGAATTTGATACTCAGAGGACAGATTTAAGTCAAGATTGACAGAGAAAAAACAATGTATACCTTCCTCACAAACTTGAGTAAATGAATAGTGAAACAAGGTTTAAGAGAAATAACAAAAATACAATATTTATTAAAAGCTACAATGGACATGAAAGTTTGAAGAGCCATGATCGCCAATGTCTAGAAGGGACACGGCACATAGCATAGCAAGAAGAAAAGGAATATTTTCCCCTGAGAAAGACATTAATACACATCATTTTTCTTCGCCCACCTATAGTTTAAGTAGCCGAGTTGTGAGTAACTCTAGCTTTGACACCATATCTAGGTGAATGACTGGAAACAGTGAAACCACAGCACTATCTTTCTGAAGAAGTCATGTCGAACTGAAACATTTATTTTGCTCGCTAGGGTAGACTCTTCTAGTTACACATGCCATTTCTAATGGATGTCAGTTATCCGTTACCTCCTGTTAATTCACCTCTCAAAGTTCTCCACTGCCTTAACTGGATATTGAACTCACAACTCTTTGGGTCCTGTCCCTGGATCTAACCAATGTCTTTATCCACTGTGCCATGCGAGGGGAATAAAGGGTTCAGTTCGACATTCCAACCACCTGAAGAAGGCCGGAGCGTACAACGGCCGAAACGTTGTAATAAATATTGCAACAAAGATGAGGACAATAGTTCGATTAATGTAAATAGTGTACATAATACCTCATCACAGAAATATAGACAGATACTGAACGGCCGAAACGTTGTAGTAAATATGGCGACAAAGATGAGGATAATAGTCCTAATAATGTAAATAGTTTACATAATACCTCATCACAGAAATATAGACAGATACTGAACGGCCGAAACGTTGTAGTAAATATGGCGACAAAGATGAGGATAATAGTCCGAATAATGTAAATAGTGTACATAATACCTCATCTCAGAAATATAGACAGATACTGAAAGGCCTAAGCGTTGTGATAAATATGGCATCAAAGATGAGGACAATAGTCCGAATAATCTAAATAATACGTCTAAATAATCTAAATAATACGTCATTTCAGAAATATAGACAGATAGTTAAAATGAAGTTAGCATTTGCAAATAATGTGAAGAAATTGAGTGAGCGAATGTGAAAGAAGAAAAGGACGAAAAAATTAAAAGATTAGAGGAAGCAAAGAAAAAGAAAGAAGAAAGCGAAAGAATGAAAGGTAAAAGAAGAAAGAAAGAAAGAAAGAAAGAAAGAAAGAAGAATAAAATGAATTCGGAGAAGAAGAGTGAAAGTGAAGAAAAAAATCGAAAAAGAAGAAAACGATGATGGTAGAAGAAGAAGATGACAAAGAAGAAAAGCAAAGGTGAAAACGAAAGAATAAAAAGAATAAAAAGAATAAAATGTAGACGAAAGTCTATCAAAAAGAAAAATATTAACCCTTGAATAATTTATTATTAAAATAGGCCTTTAAAATAGATCGCCTTAAAGGTTCACTTAAAAAACTTAAACTGTGGCTATAAGTAATTTCGGAAAAGACATTGTAAAAAGGGAAGAAAACAGCTGTGAGAGAAAAGAACAAAAGTGTTACATAGACATTCGCGATCCAATGTCGTACCACCTACCGTTAAAGTAATTCTTTTTTGATCGGGTCAGTGCAATTAAAAACGACAATGTCCAGTGTATGGAACAGTGGAATAAAAAGAGCATCCGAATGGTTAAAACGTGCGTCTGATTACAAATCACACTTGAAAGTTATCATCCCATTAACGTTCAGAGGATGCCCAATCGATGCGACTGGAAATAACAAGTCTTGCACAAAGTTTCAAGTCATATATTTCGGAGTTGAAGCCTAATCATGCAACACATATTTCTCTTCTTTCTGTAACGGGTTTCTTCCTTGAACGAGCATGACACTCCATAACTTCCCGTCTTGTTGCTTTAAGCAATGTTTGACTCTTTCCCTATTTGTCCCTGATCTGCTATCCATTCAGCCAAATTCTTTAGCTATATTAAACACCGTTTTCTTCTACCCTATCTGCGTTTATTTTGTTGCGTCTGTGTTGATTTTCAAAGCTTCTTTTCCCCATAACATATGACAGAAATGTCAACCGTCTATTTCTAATAATTTCTAATTTTTCTTTAAAACTTCAATCGTCGCGCAAATGTTCTCTTCATAATATTAGAGTGACTCACATCTCTGTCCTTTAGAATCCCTTTTTCATTAAGTACTCATTACCCCACAATAGTGAATATACGAAAATATAAAGGAGCGTAAGGCAAGGATTGGTCTTCTCGCCGGACCTGTTCAACCCTACAATACTATAGATACTACATCGTAGGTTGGCATTCTTTACTTTGCTACCAATTAAATTTTTCTATATATAAACGCTTTACATGGAAAGCATGATTCGTTGATCCAAAGTGCTTTCTGATGTCAAACTTTTCGACGACTGTTATAACACTATCTAGACCGATAAATATGTTGTGCACCTGCTTGATTGCAATGTCTCCAATTCGAAACTCATTCCACTGACTGCCTCTTTTGCTTACGACCATATAGTGATTTTCCAAGCGTAGCTTATATGTGGCACAAGGCCGAACGTATGAGGCACATTGTGAAGATCGACCTCACTACTCACTCGTAATTGTTCTAGCGAGACAAGCTTGCTAACCATTACACCGCCTAGAGGTGCCCAATAGTGATTTTCCGATCGTGGTTTAGATGTGGCACAAAGCCGAAAGTAAGGGGCACCCAGTGAGGATCGAACTCACTACTCAGTCGTAATTGTTCTAGCGAGACAAGCTTGCTAACCATTACACCGCCTCGAGGTGCCCAACGACCATATATTCTGTCTTCGCGTATTTATGATTAGTGATTTCTACGTTCTGTGGGAGATTTTGCAGTTTTCCTTCTGAGGCCACAATTATCACAGTGTCATCGGCGTGTGTTATATTGCCTGGTGAGTCTTATTTGGATCGTTTCGTTGTCGGGGTTAAAAAATCCTATGAGAAAAAAATGTATCTTTGCCTTACTCCTCTATTTTTGTCTTTTTACTTAAATCGTTTTCTCTCCTATCGCAGGTGATTTATCCCAGTAAATGATGCGGATCATTCCTATATATTTTCCAAATGAATCGAATCTACTTGTATTTCAAATCATATCGAACGCTTTTTAATCTATGAAGCAGGTGTTGTATTTGTATTGTCTGCACTAATAGAATTCTGACCGTAAAGATAGCATTCTTTCTTCTATTCAGTGCCTTCAACAAAGTTTCATTGCTTTTGATATATTTCTGTTCTATATCTTACTGTACAGTACTATATTTCTGTTCTATATCTTACTGTACAGTACTGATGCGGCATTCACCCTGGGCGGATTGAGCCGGCTTCTTCCTGTTATGAGAAGAAGATTCTTGGGATAAATTACAGAAGTAGGGTACCCAGGCCTACTCGGATAACGTTCTTGATAAATTACAGAAGTAGGGTACCCAGGCCTACTCGGATAACGTTCTTGCTTGCCGCGGGATTCCCACAGACGCAGAGACAGGAACGACCAGAAGCCACCGGTTGCCGATGCAGACGCTCCTTGGATTTTCACCAGAGCCCTTGTTAGCCGGCGTGTGTGTCAGACCTACCAGGAACGAAGTTCCGGGCGGCATAGCTCTGACACTACCGTTTACACCCCCCCACCGACTGTGAGCTAAGGGTTGGACTTTGGGGGCTTACAGTACCAGGTGTTCCCAAGCGGTCCCCCATCTAAGTACTGACCTGGCTCTACGATGCTTAACTTCGGTGATCGTACGAGAACCGGTGTTTCAGCGTGATTTGACCGTACGAGATAAGTTCATAAAATGCTTATTATAAGGTTCGGTGCGTAGGGCACCTCGAAGCGGTGTAATGTTTAGCAAGCTTGTCTCGTTAGAACAATTACGACTGAGTAGCCCCTTACTGGGGCCCCTTACTTTCGGCTTTGTGCCACATCTAAGCTACACTTAGAAAATCACTATAAGGTTAGGTGCGTGGATCATTAAGCCGGTTGTCGGATGATCACTGAATTAAATAATAATAATTTTTGGCTTTTCTTTAAAAAGAGTATTTAAAAAATTATTCTTTAAACTTAATTAAAAATTTAAACTTGTTCATTCATATTTAAAAGTTAAATTGTTCTTTCATTATTGAAACTTCACAGAAAAGTTTGCATTTTATGAATTCTGCTGGATCTATAAGGAAAATTTCGTTTTATTTTGTACAGAAAAGTTAATTCAATTTTTATAAACTCTATATAATTTGAAGGAAGAATTAAAGATTCTGGAATAAAAATTGCTTTTGGTCAAACGAAACGTCAATGTTATGTACATCTTTTAGTTGTTAAAATAAATGAAATAAAAATCAGTAGAGTTCGAATTTAAACGCCGAAAAACCAATATTTCAAAATCTACGAATATTCTACTAATTATTCTACTAATTATTCTACTAATTATTCTACTAATTATTAAGATTCAATAAACGTTTCTCTTTTTCATTGATATCTGAAATTTTAGTTAAAATTATTTTCTTTTATTATTTTTAAAATTATCTTCCCTCTTATGAAATGAAATTACCTGAAGAATAAATATCATTCACTTTCTCATCTGGGGACGAAATCATGCAATATACAAAATTTTCATATATTTAAACGAATTCTTAGAAATTTCAAAAATATTTCAAAATCCCATTCTTTGTCTTTCTGCCTTTGATTACACTTGTGTAGAGAAGCGGGAAACAAATAAAATTTTCAATACTCATTATTTACTATAATACTTTTTAATCAACAACAACGCATGAAATTCTCATGTATGGAGGCCGTGATACGCAGTAAGCAGATCATTTCCCCTCGGGTATTCGACAATAGTCTGTGGATGATTATTAAGACACTTCTGCACTGGTTCCATCCGTTCTGCATAATCATTAGTTGGTGACATATTTCTAATTTTTGTCAGTTTTAACAGGTATAATTTGCAATCAGTTGTTAAACTCTATGACCTGTAAAAACTGTTAGAATATCTACTTAAAAATTATAGCTCCACGTTTTTGCAATAATATCGTTCTAAAATGCGAATTTCTAATTCAGTACTTTTTGTATTTTTCGATTAATTTTCTAAAAATGAAAGCTGCTATGTCTGTCGACAATGTTATCCAATAAAGAATCCATCTTCAAATATTATGGCTATTGGGTTTCCATATTATAAATTAGGTCTGGAAAGTAATTTTCCCGTTGGGACAATAGAAATAATGTCTATGTGTCAGTTCAAAGCAAATAATTCATAAACAGTTCACATAAATATGGTTTTCTATGTAAATGGCTGTAACTGGTATAAAGGTAATCTAAACAGTAAGGCATGAACCCAGTACTTTAATTCTATCTCTGTGCAAGAAATACAAAGATGATTTCAGTGGTATGAATGCGGGTGTGCGTATATTGGGTGGGGATGCGTATATGGGTGTATGTATGTCTATAAACGCGTCCATGTAAGACGGCTAGAATGAGTGGCAGTGAACCAAATACAGCCATTATATTACTCATATTACTACTATATTACTAGTATCTTTGGCACGGTGGAGTAATGGATGGCGGCTTGGATTGAGGAATCGCAGAGCCGAGTTCGAATTCCAGTCGAATCCATTACATTCACTTACGTGCTAATACCCTTGGGAAAGGTATGAATCCTCTTCCTCTCCCTCCAGTTATGGGTAAAATAGCAGGACAGACTGGGTTCTATAGCCTTGGATAGCAACTGGTCTAGGAGAAGGACGACTCTGAATTCAAAACCTGCGGAGAGTCGTTTGGGAACGTTGTGGCATTCGGTGCACCAGGTCTCTGTATTCGTCCCTTCAAAAAGTGTGGATGGTCCTACACGAGTCCTTCACTACTATAATCAAATCTCATGTGCCGGTGTCGGGCTGTCGGTTTCCTGGAAACTGATCTGCTTGACCCTCATACGTCGAATCTCGACGGGAGAGTCGATTACTACTATATTGAATATATTAGATATCTCTCCTTTTCTCTCTCTCTCTCTCGATATATATATATATATATGTGTGTGTGTGTGTGTGCGTGTTTGTGTGCTGGCTAGAAGATTGAATTGTTCATGAGTCGTGTTACCGGTGAGGGATAATATGTATATTTATTAATATCTACTTATTAACTCATTACATCGAGCAATGTTGACACCAGAACACTATGTGAGTTATCTTATATATATATATATATATATATATATATATATATATATATATAACCAAATCCACTCCTTATATTACTCATATTACTAGTATATTTATTATATTTGATCTCTCTCTCTCTTGATATATACATATATATACATACATACATATATCGATATATATAAATCGATATATATATCGAGAGAGAGAGAATATATATATGTATATATATATATTCATACATGTTTCATTAAATAATATAGACAAGTGTTGTCTATTAATTTTATGTAAATTCTTTTCATAACGTCTGACATATTATTTAATGAAACATGTATGAATGAAAAAAAATTGTACCTAAATACACACAATATATATATATATATATATATATATATATATATATATATATATATATATATTATGCCTCACCGGTAGCACGACTCGGTTTTCATACACAACGCAATCTTCAAGTACTGGCTAGAAGATTGAATTTTTCATGAGTCATGTTACTGGTGAGGCATAATATGTATATTTATTAATATCTACTTATTAGCTTTGTTATATTACATCGAGTAATGTTAGCACCAGAACGCTATGTGTGATATCTCATATATATATATATATATATATATATATATATATATATATATATATATATATATATATATCTGTAAGGTGAAATAACTATAACTATGAGGCAATTTTAATTCCCATTGTATGTAATTTATGTGCTCTGTTGAAGCCGTTCCCAAAATGTGTAGATTTTATAAAGAGTGTTAAGCTGAGCACTGTTTTCAACATCCATTCGAGTGTATGTGCGCGTGCGTGCGTGCGTGTGTGTGTGTGTGTGTGTGTGTGTGTGTGTGTGTGTGTGTGTGTGTGTGTGTGTGTTGCATTAACGATTAATGTTGTGTAATGCCAACTGTAACAGTCCATCCACCCTGAGAGGTTTTTAAGCTTTTAATCAAGCCCGACACCCTGTGCAGCTCGCATTTATAAATGATAATTCTTTTTCCTGTACGGAATCATGACACCGACATAATAATAGAACTTTTCGCGCCACGAATCAATTTATCAAAAAGCCTGCTGTGAACATTTCAATAGAACAAATGATACACATCCCCCTTTAGATCTCCTAAAACATCAATGCAACGAAATCTCTAACTTTATCTATCATTTATTTGCATTAAGATACTAAAATAGATACGCAGATATTTGGGGGTTGAGCATATCGGGAATTTTACAAGTTCCATTTTTTCGATTGAAGTTTAATGCTTTAAACAATAACAAAAGCCAGAAAACTCTTTTAACTTGACACTGAAACTTCCTATGAGCTATCATTACACGACTTATACACGAGGCGTGTCCATAACATTGGCAAAAATGCATATTTTCAAGAAATTAATTACTCAACAGCATTTTACTGAATTGGAATATTCACAAATATTATTAACAAATAATATTAACAAATAATATCAATTGTGATGCAAATGTTAATGAGCTTTACAAGTTTCACTTGAATTTGATGCAATATCACCATAATTTTAACACATTCACTCTTTATGCTTTCAATCAAGTGTGTTGCATCTGTGATTTTCATTGAGTACACCTTTTCCTTTAGCAGACCCAAGAAAAGATGTCGATTCATCTTCCTTTTGACAAAAACTTGTTTAATCTGTAAAAAAAATATTGATAATGAAATTTCATGTGTCCAGACTTTAGTGATACCGTGCACACACACACACACACATATATATATATATATATATATATATATATATATATATATATATATATATATATATATATGTATGTATGTATGTATATATGTATATATAAAGAGAAATATACACAAGTACAGGCATGTATATTCACACACATTCATATACTTACACACACACACTTATATATGTAAAGAGAAATACACGCAAATACGAGAACATATATACGCACACATTTATATACTTACACACACATACACACAAACACAGACACACACACAGATATATATATAGAGAGCAATATGATGAATAATCAAATAAAAATTCTTTTTACCTCATGTAGAGAATATGGCTATTTCGGCAGACGATAAAAATGGTCGACTGTCTTTTCAACCTCGATATGGAATCTGGGTTGAAAAGACAAGTGTATCCCTAAAGTTTGGACACATAGATAAAAGTCAATATTTTCAAGAAATGAAATTTCCAACATTTTATTGAACACCCCAGAAAAAAGAAGTCAATTCTTTCTTCTTTCGACAAAATCATGTTTAATTCTGTGAATGTAAAAAAATAGAGTTAATGAGATTTCCTATGCATCCAGATTCTAGGAAGACCCTGTAAAATGATTTTGATTATGTGTGTGTGAGTTTTTTTTTTGAGAAATCAGACATGAAAAACTATATCCCCTTGCATATTATCACACATCGAATGTAATTTGAATTTATACAAAACTAACACAGATATAGTAGAAATAGTTCTGGTAAATAGTACTCAAATACCAGATATTCTCTCGTAAAACTCTACTGTCGTGATCATAAGTCAAAGTATTATTTTATTACCATTCAAAATGCAAGATCTTATTTGATTTTTGTTTAGTAAATTTGTTAAAAAACGATTTCTCTGACAAGTGCGAGGCTGATACAAAGAAAATCAATGCTAGTTGATAAAAGAGGCAGATGAAAGACTCCGTATATACGGGTATTGTTGCAAAATTAAACTAACAAACCATAAATTCATTACGACAAAGCAAGATCGGAGAATCACGGATAACATCAATGTTAGAGTTATGGTAGATTTAAACCCTCATTTTTTTTTTTTAATCCCGGAAATTTTTTTTTTTCTTTTGTCGTTTTCTCTCGGCGTTTGAATCGGATTCGATTCCCACTCCAGATAATTTCAATGGCGGATACGTTTTACATTTAACAAGATAAGAGTTATCAGTTATCGTTGCGGTGCAAAGAAATTCCTTTGTGAGTGATAAATTAATTCATTAAATACAGGCACATGCATATATTTCTCTTGATTTATAATTTTAACACACGCACACACTAATGCAAATCCGGGGAAAAGGCAAGAGTGAAAAAAGAGGGAATTAAATGAATTAAGATACAAGTATTCATACGTGGCCGAGTGGTTAGAACGGATAAATAGTGTACATAATACCTCATATCAGAAATATAGACATATATATAAACACACGTAAACCGAGAGATAGCTTATTCCTAAAATTTCGCTTGAAGATGAAACGGGACTAAACACCAAAATTCAACTTAATTTTAATAATTATTTGGATGATTTCGGCTCTCGTTTTTGAAACATGAGAACTCTTATGTAGCGAAGGAATCATATTTTTAAACAAAAAATATTATTATAATAAAGCTCTACTTCTGTATTGAGCACTGTCTTCTTAAAAATAAAAACAAAAATACTAAGGAACTCCGGATTATGCACGCAACGTGTTCTTTTCTATTTTTTGCATACCTGCGCACAAGATGAGAGAAATGTACAATCGCTGTTTAAATTTGAACGATCACCACATTGTCAACTGTTTTGCATAAAGAAAAATTACAGTAATGGATAACAACGCACATCTTTGTATAAATACTTATGTTCATGAACAACATATAGTTTTGTATTACTTGCACACTTGAGGATGATGTTGGAGTACGATCGAAAGTACTTGGGGAATGAAAATAAAAGAAATTTCAACAGCAATAGCACATTTTTCTCATGTTTTAATATCGATAGACGGAAGGTTATTCGTAAGTATGACCATATAAACCAGGTTCGAATTTGACCATGGTGGATTTTTCAGGAAGAAGTCTTCCTGATGTTATCGAACTGGAGAATGGGCGGAACCTTTGGAAAACCATATCACGGGTTGACTCGAGAGAAATTGGATAGATAGAACCCTTGGGTTCCGTCGATAGTTGTGCTAGCACGAAGTCACAAATCATCGTGGCCGAGGGCGTCAGCGTGCTGGGCTTGTTCAAATTGTTGATCACGCTAGAAAACATGCTCTTTCCCATAAACTGTAACTAAGGTCTGCTCAGCATAGTTGCAGTATAAACCACAGCTGTAGCCCTGTGAATGTTGAATAAACACAAATGCGCCTGGCCAAGCGCCTGCCATAAGGATCGCCTACCTTCCCTAGTAGACGGGTATCATCAAATATATATATATATATATATATATATATATATATATATATATATATATATATATATATATATATAGTTGGCCACTCGTATTTGATGATGTTCCGTCTACATATTCATTTAAAAAAGTGAGATGTCTAGATTGGTTCATATCAATTTAAATTTCTTATTTCTTTCAAACATAAAATAAATTATATTCAGCAAAACTTATAGATGTCACATTTTAGTGCACTTTCCTCCGTATAGAAAATCTAGTCGAGTATTTGTAGCACTTTAATAGAGAACGTTAGAATTTTCAACGGTATTGAGATTGGTCAATTGTTTACAATGGAACCTACATTCAACCTAACAATGAAACACAGTAAAAATAATATCTTTACATCGTTGACAATATGGTGGACATTTTGTTCTAATTGAGATATTGGTAAGGCAGCGTTGAAACAGGAAATCATGTGCTGTTCTCTACGGGAAGTACCCAGAATCTGTATCGAATCCCCGACTTCAAGTGATCAGGTTGGTTGCGATATGAGCGAGCCGAACATTGATGATTGGAGTTTCGTCTATTTGCGTTTGTTTTATTTTATTGCTTGAGAAATGCGGCTGAAATTTGAGAAACGAAGACGAGTGAAAGTCAAAATCTCTAAAATTCAAAGCAGATAAGATTGATTTTGAAAGATAAAAATTCTATATATATTTGTAATAATAAAAAGCTGAAAGTATATTTGCTCGAAATGATAATTTTATATATATATATATATATATATATATATATATATATATATATAAAAATCTGTTGTCTTTTATTTCTGGCCTCTCTTAAATCATGGACCATATTTCGCACACTGTCAAAATGTATTCCGATATATAAACCAGCTGTTTCTCTGACCTGTGATTTATTAAACTTCAAACTCGAAATTGTTTTCACTCTTATGGCTATATCAGCAAAATGTGTCATATATATATATATATATATATATATATATATTCTATTTTAGGCATGTCTGATTGAATAAATTATAGACATTATATCTGTTAATTTTTAACAAAACCCATTCATATTTATGAATAAGCTTCCGTGTATTTATGTTAAAGGATAAGAGAAATGTACTATAGCTGTTTAAATTTCTTTTATTTTCATTTCCCAAGTACTTTCAATCTTCTTCCAAGATCATGTTCTGGTTTGCAAGTAACACAAAACTATATGTTGTTCATTAATATAAGTACTTATGCAAAGGTTTGCGTTGTTATCCATTAGCGGAATTATTTTTCTTCATGCAAAACAGTTGACAATCTTGTGTGCGTTTAAATTTAAACAGCTATAGCACATTTCTTCAATCCTTCAACATCAATACATGGAAGGTTATACATGAGTATGAATGGATTTTATTAAAATTAGCAAACCATATATATATATATATATATATATATATATATATATATATATATATATATATACATATAAGGCAAATTCCATCGTTTTTTTTGCTGATCACTGAAGACATTTGGTTTTAAAATCAAAAAATGAATATGAGCCAAGTGTTCAGAATTTCAACTTTTATTTCCTTGTATTTACATTTAGATGTGTTAAACAGCTTCAGACATACCACCTTTTGTATCAGATCACCCCATTTTAGGTGAACAAAACCAAAGAAACCGTTGGTTTTAAAGTAAATAAGATTTTTTACTATTTGGTTGCATAACCCTTGCTTGCAATAACTACATCATGCCTGCGACCCAACGACATCACGAAACTGTTGTATTCTTCATTTGTGATACTTTTCCAGACTTTTAAAGCAGTCTCTTACACTTCTTCTTTGTTTCGGGTTTGGGGGGGGTCTTTTCCCTTCAGTCTCCTCTTCAGGAGATGAAATACATGTTCTATTAAGTTATGGTCCAGTGACTGACTAGGCCAGTCTAAAATTACCCACTGTTTCCCTTAATGAAGTCCTTTATTGTATTGGCAGTGTGTTTTGGGTCATTGACCTGCTGCATAATAAACATTCATCTGATTAGTGTGGAGGCAATTCTCTATAAATTGAAAGAAAAAATATTTCTGTAGACTTCTGAATTCATTCTACTGCTACCATGAGTTCCATCATCAATAAATATGAATGAGCCTGTTTCAGATTCAAACCCGATCCAAGACACTGATTCCACCATGTTTCACAGGTGGAATTCTCCACACTAGTAGAAATTAATCTTCTTTTCATCAGTCTATGAAACTTTCCTTCAGAATATTTGTTGCTCATCTCTGTAATTCCTCGCAAATTTCAATCTAGCCTTCGGATTCTTACTGTTGATGAGTAGTTTGTATTTTGTGGTATGGCCGCTATATTTCTGCTCTCGAAGTCTTCTAATAATGGATCAAGAAACCTTTATCTCTGCTCTGTAGAAGTTCTTAGTGAATGTTGCTTTGAAGATTTTTCTCACAGTTCTCACAAAGTTTCTGTTATCAACTGCTGTTGTTTTCCTTGGCTGACCTGTTCTATATCTGTTGTTCAGTACACCAGTAATTTATTTCTCTTTCAAAACAATTGTTCTATTAGCTGTGTACAATGTTTATCCAATGGTTCAGATCTATCTTCCTTCTATTCTTTTTGGCTTGCTTTTCTCCCATAATCAGATCTCTTGTCATCATGGCGGTTCATCCTTTTTAACCAGAAATACAGTCTTTATCAGAGGGAACCTAAAGGCTAAAACCAAGATTAGTCATTCAAGGCTATTTAATGTTTAAACATTCAATCTAAAAGACAACACCTGGATAAGGAACACCTTTCAGTCACGTGTTCCAATAATTTTCTCACTTAGAAAATAGACGTGTTAAATGTTAAAATATATATATATATATATATATATATATATATATATATATATATATATATATATATAATAAAACAAGAAAAATCTTAAAGAAATTTTCGTTTTATAATTTATTAGCAGTAGAGCCCGGCATTGCTCGGGGATGTAACAGTAAGAGATAGATCAAGTATCAACCATCATAAAGACTGAAAAATAAAATTGACAAAGATTATTGTTTAAGGTTGACGGACACGCATGTCTTAATTATTTTTTTTTTTTGTTTTTTTTTTTACGAATTGGTCAAACCCAAACTCAATCAAAAACATTGTTTTCAATCGTTATGAGTCTACCCGATTGAATAGAATTTTATTATAAACAATTGTCTTATAAATCGAATTTTTAAAGCATTCTGAATTTAAAAATAAAGAAAAAAATGTGCAAGACAATAAGAAATACTACCTGCCAAAACAAAAGTGAAGTTTTGTTGAAATCGGTTGAAAAATGTAGGAAATCCGATCCCATATATAAACGAATGCACACACACACACACAAACAACCTGGGTTTTATAAGTATAACTCGATATGAGTTGTCCCCCTTTCATTCTGCGAAAGTGATGCCTCTTAATTGTATTTTCAAATTGATTTCATGCAAAAACAATTGTGCTTTTTTTCCAATTCTGAGCGCTGTCAGAACCACCGCAAGGTAATTTTCCATAGTCCTGTGAAGTTTTGTTGAAGTCGGTTGAAAAATGTAGGAAATCTGATCCAATATATAAACGTACAGACACACACACACACAACCTGGGTTTTATAATAAGTAAGATTTTATGAATATTGTTATATTCATCTCTTCAGAGCTAAAGTTCTTTATAAATGGAGACAATTAATCTGAACTGGGATACGAGATTAACAAGAGGAATGGAAAAGTGAGAAGAGAAGAAAGCAAGAGCGGAAGAAAGAAAAATGACAGATTTTCGAATATAAAAATATGAAAGAGAGAGAGAGAATGGAGAGAGAGAGAGAAAAAGAGAGAGAGAATGGAGAGAGAGAGAGAGAAAGAGAGAGAGAATGGAGAGAGAGAGAGAGAAAGAGAGAGAGAAGGAAAGAAGGGAAAGGAAAGAAGAAAGAAAGAAATGAAGGGATAGTAGTAAACTTAAAATAGAATGAATTGGCCAAGACTTTTTTTGCCTTAAAGTGTTGAACAAGTTTGTACATCGGGTGATATGATGTGTAAACAGACTTAAAAGAATTACAGCAAATTGGAATAATCTGAATTGGACTAATTTGGATTTGGGATGTTTATTGCCTGTCATTTAAGACACCAATAATCATACAAATTCCAATTAGTCTAATAATAATAATAATAATCAACATAAATAAATTAATTAAATTAAAATAAAGTAAAATAAAAACATTTTTGATAAAACATAATATGTAAAAAATAAATAAATAAGTAAATCAATATATAGACAATTATAGTGAACAAATTTAGAATAAAAACATAGAAGGATAAACATAAAGACACACCTATTAATAATAGTATTAAAAATATTAATTTAAAATTATAGACGCTATAGAAATCTGCAACGCAATCATATATATGACCACATATAAAAACATAGTCAATGTTTTTAATTTGTTCCTATGTTTACACTTTCAAATAAGTTCGTTTCTTTGATTCAATAAATTCTCGGCATTTCTATATTTAATTATTGCAATCTTCTCGTGTATGCATAGTATGAGACCGTCAGATGATGCCCCATTTAATTTGTGGGGTGAAGCCTCTAACTTTAATCTTAAAATAATGCTCAGATAGAGCAATTTAGTGTTTTAAGGAAGTATTGGAGAAGAAATGCCGGTGATTGTAGAGTCTCTTTTCCCAATTCCTAGCAGATATCCCTATGTATATTTTTTATCATTAATATTTTCTTTCGGAAAGATGTTAACTTGGTATACCACATTTTTCAAACTTTGAATTAATATCCTCCTTGTAACTAACCCTACCAGACCCAATTTGGTATTAAATATATATATATATATATATGTGTGTGTGTGTATATATATATATATATATATATAAAATAAAAAAAAAATCCTTACACAGGTTGACCCAAGTTTTGTCAGCGAAATTGGGTAAGTGAAATTGTACAGCAGCCATTGACTGTTCTGCGATCATGAAGTCACATGAAGCCATCGTGACCGAGAGAGTTTCAGCACGCAGCCATTGTTCAAACTGGTGATCATTATAACTAAGTTCTCTTCCCATGGATGCAATATAAACTCTAAGCTGCGCAGCTAGCCATAAAAATGAATAAATCATATATATGGTCATTTTATATATATATATATATATATATATATATATCTAACTTCTAGAAATCTTATATCAAATTAAATTTTGTGTCATACCACACAAGAATTTGTAATAACCCTCTGTTAGGATACATACCGTTTAGAAGATTATAAATAATTCAAAATAATCCGATTAATATTTTAATTGAATTTTAATATATAACAACCGAATTTTGAAAGTTTTAGTGAAGATTATTTACGCAGATAAGCTGTTTTGGATTTTGCAACATTGTGATCTTATCATTGGCTAATCAGAAGCCATTTTTTTCTTTGAGATTATACCTAAATTGGTGTGTTTGCAGAGTCATTTAATTTAAATAACCATACCGAAGCAGAATAAAATAATTAAAAATAAAATTAATTAATTTTATATTAAAACCGATCGAAAATGTACGTCGGATTCATTTTTTATTACATTTTTCCAGCTTAAGTTATCGCATATCATCTTCAAATGTTTGAAGAAACTGTCCGAAGTTTTTGATTGAACATTTTCAGCCATCTTTAATAGTGTAATATTAAAATAAGGAACATTAAGAAAAAAATATACATATGTGTATGCGTGTATGTGAGAATGCTTGTATAAATCTTCTTATCAGTAACTAACAGTTATTGCTTCTGATTCCTGATCAGAGAAATTCTTCTAAAATCTACATTTCTAGTCAAACGATACAAACAAACCGATAACTTGATAAATTGCTCACCAAAAAGCTTTACGCAGGAGAAACAGAATGATTCGCCATGGACATAAATTTCGATTTTTGTCCTCCGTTTGCTCCTGAACAAAAACGAAACTGCCTATATTTCAATCAGGAACAGCTAATAAACCCAACAAGTATCTCACGAACATTTGTTCAATTCCAATAAGCATAAGCGCCAAAACTAATGTTTGTAGGGTTTTAACTGAATTTCAAAGACAATATTTAGATACTTGTACATTGATTTGTTCAACCACATATATGCCATTTTGGTCCATTACTTTTCATTATGATGCCGATTCACTATTTCAACCTCTTAGAACTTATCGTCTTTCCGAGCGTGGAACTGGCCTAAGTGATTTTAGATGCTTCCAGAGAATTAAATAGTATCTTGTAGTGATCAAAGTGGTCTGAAGCTGTCAGGTAGGTTTGTACGATTTATATTATGACACCCCAGCCAACTTGTACCAATTTCTGACTGGTCTGCAAAGAGACATGAGTTCTAGTGTTGACCCGATGGAAAACGATAAGCATCCGATTGGCCAGTTCCAGGTGCTTTTCATCGACTGCTGCCTTTCTTCTTTATATACTGATTCCCCTCAGGCTTACATAAAGGAACTTACTTAAAATAAATAGACAAACATTTTCATATTATTTAATGAAACATGCATTAATATATATATATATATATATATATATATATATATATATATATATATAAGCAAGTGTAAATGGATATAGATCCGACAGAATGTAGAAATTTTGAAAATAACAAAATCCATAAATTTTCATTTATGGATTTTTCTTTCATTTTAACTACATTTATGGATTTTTTTGTTTGTTTTTCAAAATTTCTACATATATATATATATATATATATCTCATCATCATCATCATCATCCCTTGACTTTGTAATTTTAGGGATCGAATACAGAAGACACAGTGAATCCGACCCCCTCCCAAGGATTACCAACTTCAAGTGGGATGATATATATATATATATATATATATATATATATATATATATATATATATATATATATATATATATATATGTATATGTATGTATGTATGTATATATATGTATATGTATGTATATATATGTACACCACACACACCTACACACACACACATATACACACACACATATATATATATATATATATATATATATATATATATATATATATATATATATATATATATACACATTCTGTACTGATATTTTACTTATCAATTTAGTGTTGATTTAATGGAAGTTTTTGTTTGGTAAACTGACTATAAATATTCAGACGCATTTTCAAAGAATGAATATTCGATCTTTTACATTTGTAAAAATACAAAACCCGGAAAAAAATTAAATTCGAGGCAGTTAAATGCTACCCCCTCCCCAGCACAAACCGCTGCATTGGGAGCGTGAGTGACCTAACCAGCGAAATTTACTAAAAAATCCAACTGTGTCGTGTCGTCCAGAACATCCTTGTTCTTTTTTAACATTTGCTCAAGAATTACATCAACTAACCTAGCCAGTCTTAAATGCTTTTAGTCTGTTCAGTTAAGAATAGTAGTTGTTGGAATGCAACGTTTGATTTCTGCCGATGGAGATTGTAATACTCAATACCCTTTCTATCTCATAATACCCTCGTCACTTAAAGCGTTGTTTAGTGAATTTAGTGACATTATTTGTGAGTTCAACCCTTGGACCAGGCAGTGGACACAGTGAAGACGAGCCAAGCAGTAACTGAGCAGTACTAAATTAAAACACAATTGCCGATATAACACAAATACGGAAAAAGTCGGAAAATTTCATGAATGTGGCCGTATCGACAGGCACCTAATGAGGGACAGTGGATTCAGTGACCAGGGGAACGGAATAGCAATGGCACAGATGAGGACAACAGTCCTCGTGTAAATTAAATAAATAGATTTCTTTATTTCTTAACAAAGCAGCTTAGAAACTTTGCCTTAATAAAAATATACACAGACTTGTCTCTTTTATCGGTAAAAAAACTAAAAGTTCTTTCTCTGTTTTTATTTGCAGGTAAGCAATTAAAAATATAAATTGAGTAGTTCTCTGAGAGAAAAGCCATCATTCCCAGAAAAGACGATTTAAACAGAATCTATTTCCGGTAAGTCAAGATAAGAATCATTTTAAAATTCAAGTTAATCTCAGTAAGTATCGTATTTTGAAGTGTTTTTACTTGTATTTGTATATTAGTTGCTTTTGTTTATTGCAATGATTTCGGTTGATATGTTCTTTTGCTTCAAATGTAAATTGCATTTTGATAAATCACTAAGATGAAGGTAGAGAAAGAAAAACGCTGCAGTTATGCAAATACTTCATCTCAGGACGCCAGACAACTGAAAATGTCATGTAGTCTCTTTCCTACATATTTTTCTTCGACCGCAAAAATAGTTATTTTCTTTCATTTCACGGCAAATTACATTTATATTTTACTAAAGTTTCCTTTTGCTTACATTTGCGCCGTCTGTTCTCAGCAAACGAATTTCAATCACTGACAATAATTTTGTCATAAATAACATCAAATAAGATTTGGCACTGATACATAAACCATAAAACGAATGCAATATTTTTAATAATTCAGAAATATCCAAAAAGATCGATGCTTCTTTGCGTTTGTTTCAGTCTCCTAAAACATCAGCGTATATATTTTTATTCACTTTTATTTTCCGTCCAATTTTTTCTTCTTTCAATTTAACGTCCCTGCTTGATGGGTGAGGTGATAGTTACGATTTTTGCATTAAAAGCCGAAATTTGAATCCCTGGATTATACTAAAACTCCAATATTGACTATTAAGTCATGTGACGAAAATGCAACTCATCTCATCTGCCAGTTAGATTACTATGCATAGGATAATAGGCACATACGAGCAACAGCTTCATGGAATACGAATAAATCTCTTGATAATTTAAGCAAAAACGAATTCTTTTCGGTGAATTTAGGATTAAAGGAATTTTAAGAATGGGCGTCATGTATTTTGACGCGGAAAGTAGAATCATCGAGACGAGTTCAAGCCGATGCCTCGTCTGTTGTGTTAACTTAGGAAAGGCATGAATCTGATTCTTCCTTTAATCACGAGTTAAATTGTCTTGAATGTTAGCCTGTCTAGGAGAAGAAATTATCGAAACTCACAACTATGGAGAAGCAGATATGAAACTGATATGTTCCGGAAAGGGATATATATGTTCGAAGTACCAAAGTGATTTTGGACTACTGTTGCTGAGTAGAACAATCTAGCAGGTAACCGTAATGGACTGGTCCTCGTCGTATTGGTAGGCAATAGGCGTAGGCAATAGGCGTAACCAATAGGCGTCGTCCTGTACCTCCACATCAGTCTGTATTTATGGCTGACACCAGCCAATTATATTACTGTGAGGGGGAACCCAGGTGTATGCATATTCATTACATCAGAAACCCTCGACTATCTCTTTAAAAAATCATGAAAATTGATACATATTAAAGTAAATTGTGAAAAGTCAGAATAGCCGATATTCTGAAGAATATAGCTTTATTAAAAAAAAATCTTTTTCTCAATGTTTTTCACGCGAAAATCTTTTTGGGTGTCTATAATTTAGGATTTTTGACAAGAAATAATTTCAATAACACCTCCGAAAAATTCATATGGTCTCTAATTCTTTTAAATCCGGCAGCATAAGCTCTGATCAGAAGATTAGAGGTTCACATGAGCGGAAAACCACTTAATTTCTACTTATCCCCGGTCCACACTGACCCGTGGGGGTAGCCCCTGGTAAAGTCCTAGCTAAGGTCAAATTCTGAACTCTCCAGTAAAAACGAAATACTATGAAACTATAAAAATAACAGCAATACATTTTTTATTATAAAATTACGAACAATTCTTATTTATAATAAAATGTCCATTAATACATTTTTAAAACAAAATTAACAGCAATACATTTTACAGTAGAATTACTAACAATGAATTGGATCTGTAATTGAAGGCGTACAATATGGTTCAATATAGATTTAGTTGAAACCACTAGGCCATATTCAAAAAATCTAGATTTGGGCATTAAATAACCCATATAGCTGTTGATATGCCGCCAGACAAAATCGAACGAAACCAATCAAAATATTTCGATTTCGGCATTGAATAACCCATACAGATGTTGATGTGCCGCTAAACAAAACTAAGCAACCAAACTAATTCTCCAATATCCGGAAAACTAAATCCTGTTTATTTTCTTCCGTCTTTTTTTACTTTGTATCTGCTATCAATTTTGCTCCAACTCTCAAAGGCGTGACAGAAATCCTTTCCGAGAGGTTTTATCCAATTTGTGTATTTTGCCGCTAAATATTTTTGACGTGTATAGTTTCTTTTAGTAACAATTATCCTTCATTACATATCTTACATTTGTTGAATGTTCGCAAATGTACACTATTTACATTATTCAGACTGCTGTCCTCATCTTTGTCGCAATATTTATTACAACGTTTCGGCCGTTGTACGCTCCAACCTTCTTCAGGTGGTTGGAATGTCGAACTGAACCCTTTATTTCGCTCGGTGGAGTAGACTGTTCTAGTTCCACGTGCCATGTATAATGTTCCAATGTTGTATTCATTTCTATGCTTGGGAACCAGTAATAACGAGTGCCAGAGAAAAGCGATAACAACAATAAAAATTGCAATATGAGCTCTGCTAAAAACATGATGATAACAGCAAAAAATTGCAATATGAGTACTGGTAAAAAAAAGTATTTCCTGAAGACATTAGGTTTATAATGGCCAGAAATTAATACACAGATGTACACAGTGGATAAAGGCATTAGTTAGATCCAGTGACAGGAATCAAAGAGTGTGAGTTCAATACTCTGAGAGGCGAATTAACAGGAGATAACTGACAAATGACATTCATTAAACATGGCACGTGGAACTAGAACAGTCTTCCCCAGTGAAGAAGGCCGGAGCGTACAACGTTCGAAATGTTGTAATAAATATGGCAACAAAGTTGAGGACAATAGTCCGATTAATGTAAATAGTGTACATAATACCTCATGTCAGAAATATAGACAGATACCGAAAGGCCTAAGCGTTGGGATAAATATAGTAACAAGGATGAGGAGAATAGTCCGAATAATGTAAATAGGGTACATAATACCTCATGTCAGAAATATAGACAGATACTGAAAGGCCGAAACGTTGTAATAAATATGGCAACAAAGATGAGGACAATAGTCCGAATAATGGAAATAGTGTACATAATACCTCATGTCAGAAATATAGACAGATACTGAAAGGCCGAAAAGTTGTAATAAATATGGTAACAAGGATGAGGAGAATAGTCCGAATAATGTAAATAGTGTACATAATACCTCATCTCAGAAATATAGACAGTGCGTGAATGTATTTAAATCATTAAATGTCCTATTCTTGAAGACTTGTGTCAGAAAGTCTATGGACATTTGTTGATATAAAATCTATTTTTTCGCCTGTACACTCGGGTATATAAATGGATAAAAATGTGGGTTTCCCTTATGGAAATATATATACATACATGTCAATAAACAGATAATCATAGAAGTAGATATTACAGATTGTTTGACTTTCTACGATGGTCAGATATTTTCTGCATCAGTCATTGGTGTTCAAGACAAATAAAGACCAAAATCTTTCCTTTTTAAGAGTTTCCAATGTTTATTCACAACAACGACAATTGGCAAAAGGCAATCTTATACTTCCGTATGATGTCACAACAGGTGCCTCCACATACGTCAAAAGGTCGTTTCTTAGAAAGAGGATTTTTTTTAATATCACATAAAATAAACAATGGGAGCCTGCCTAAGAGAATTAATTGTTTCATTTCCCTGATATTAAAACCTCGCCACTGCCCATGCGCAGACACACAATCTCTGATGAAAATGTACGTTTTGATTAAAAAAACATATAATATATATATATATATATATATATATATATATATATATATATATATACTAATGGGTTAGGAAATAATTTAGCCCTGATCGCCTGAAGATACTGAAAGGTTGAAACCAAAGTAATGTGATCGGATGATCTAATTATACACACACAAACAAACACACACACACACACACGCACATATACACACATATATATATATATATATATATATATATATATATATATATATATATATATATATATATATATATATATAGTTATTTCGGCGTTTAATGTAGAATAAATAAAAAGCCTTTTGGTCTCTTCTGTAAGTGTTATCATCTCTTATTTTTTATTTTTCATAATGCCTTTAGGAAATAATTTGTATCTATTCCTTGCAATATATATACATATTTATATGAGAATTGCTATCTCCTAATTCAAAGAATGGTCCCCAGAAACATTACTAATAGCCTAATAGTTATTTCTTCTTCACAGCAGTCGACCTACGCGAGTCAGCATTGATCTCTTATATGATACTGCTCACAACAGTTAGCGTCAAAAGTCTACAAAGGCCGATCTTAATCATTCCATCTCATATCAAAATCACATCGATGTGGGTTCATTTTCCTTCTCACATCTTGTACTTCACTTTTTTTTGTTGTTTACCCCATTGTTGCAATTGAATAAAATTTTAAACTTCTTTCCTAAGATTTATTCGATTTCCTAATTTTGAATAAAAATTGGAGGTCGAATGAATAAATCTTCAGCGCCAATTAAAATCTTATCGGATTCATATACGTTCGTTTCCCTAATGTTTTTCTTGACTCTCCGCAAAAGAGGAGGTAAACACGATTTTTCTTTCGCATGCAAAAACACCAAACGCCATCTTGCGCATAATGCATAATAAATCTTTTAAAACCGCTTACTTGATGGAAAGTTTGCAATCTGTTCTGCGAACCAAAAATAGTGCTGTTTGCCGTGTCAGAAGCTACGAGCATTTAATCCTTAACACATGACATTACAGCCGTCATTCCGTCGATCGTAACGGAACTCGATTTCCTTCACTTGACAGAGGTCAGTTTTTCTCCTTGACAACGACATCACGATGCAGTGCCGAAAGGAAGAATTTACA
>CAHIKZ030000263.1:1072500-1075000 GCA_903632075.3 Acanthosepion pharaonis | reverse complement strand
ATATATGTGTGTGTGTGTGTGTGTGTGTGTGTGTGTGTGTGTGTGTGTGTGTGTGTGTGTGTGTGAATATTCTGTTAGTATGAATAACAAGGAATATATGTTGTGCGTTACAAAATTGCCGGTTTATCAGAAAATGCCTAATTTCATTTAAACGTTAAAAATGCTAAAAGAAAATGTCACCCGTGAAAAACAAAAATGGGAATTATGAAGATATCTGAATTGACAATTGTGAAAGAAAAGAATTTCATTGAATGAGATTTCCTATCCACTTTCAACAAAATTCCTCTTCTAATTTCTACTTTTCGCGATACAGGTCTTCCACGTCAATCTCATGTCAGGCTGTTTATATAGACTGTAGAAAATTACCTTCAGTATAAGAAGCTTCTGAATGTCTCTTAATCAATCGATAAAATCTGCTGTCATTCTCAATTTCGGAGGCAGCAACAACTGGTTTGGGATCTATGATGACAGGGTCTATGCTGATCATTCATTGCAAAATTATTTCGCTTAATTCAGTGACGGCACAAAAGACTCCAAATCGTAGACTGAGTCATCGTCTATAACCTGAACTGAGGAATACATTTGAACAGATTGTGAATAAATTACGTCATCGTGACGTAAGAAGTCGCGAAGCAGTTCAATTAAGAAGCCTGTAACGCAGATCTTCCCTTTATACTAAAATAATGATAATGTACTCTTCTTCAGGGTTGAAACAACATCCCCCTTTGTAGTGAGGAAAACCATCCGCTCGACCACAGTATTGAGGAATGCATTTTCAGTCTAGATTTTCCCGAAAGCCCATATCTGCTCGAATTCGTATCCAAATCATAAACAAAACAAACTCTATAGATTTACCTTTAATTCTATATTTTTATTACTTCTAAATATCAGATCGTCTTTTATTTTACAAAGAGCGAGGCAGGCTTGATAGAACGTATTTTCATACATCCTTGTACAAATTAATTGAAACCACCGCCTTAATTTCATTTCTTTCGACATACAGTCAGTAATATGAATCGGCCAAAAGTGATGAAATTTACTGATATTGGTGTGAACACATCAGCCATGATTTTTATCACGCCTAAACACTATTGTCTCAACTGTCGATTAGTTGTCCTAAGGCCATTGTCTGCGTTGGATGCTACTCCAAGAAAGCGTACAAAATTGTATCGCTGCACGAACACATTGCCAAGACTTACCAGTGAGAAAATTAAAGTACTATATGCTGGCCTGGAATTCTCCTGATTTCAATCCAATCGAAATTGTGGTCAATCTGAAGGAGAGACTAAAACGGACATACAAAGTACTAAATGTGCACTGGGTCATGTTTCATTGGAAAATACAAAAAAAGTAAATAATAATGTAATTATTTGTTTTGTTTCAATTAATTTGCACAAGGTTGTAATTAATTATCTACGCGTGGGGTTTTCAAAGGTACTATATGCTTAAAAAATAATTATAATTTCATGCATAAGACTTGAATTTTAATAAACTTTTATTAAACTAACACAAATTGGTATAGAAGATTTGGTCTACGGCAGTCATTCAAATACGAAAGCATCTTTTGCATTGAAAATCAACGCTCGAAACTTTGTCTTTTTAATGCTGTCGTCGCCCCACCCCCTGCCCCAAATAAATGCCAATGAAAAATACACAATTTCCTTACTCACCATGCATATCATTTATTCTAGACTTTATTCGATGCTACCGTAGTTCTGAATTTTACTCTGTATTTGATGAATGGATGTTTACTGCCACTCATAAAGAAGCAGTAATTTATCAGCCTGTCTAAATTAGATTTTAGTTGTTATCAATACTTTGGGGAATGATGAAAGTTTCATAAGAAAGAATATAATTTTGTTTTCTTCACGATCAGAGTTTGTTTTCAAATGTCTTGTCCTAAGCCCGTGAGGTTTGACTAACAGCAATGCAGAAAACTGATGGGCTCTTTAGTGATTAAATTTTAACTCTAGTTTTCGACTTCTCAAATAAAAGCTCATTCTTTAGATTTGCGAAATATTTAGTTACATTTATAGGTGACTTTGTATACATAGATAGATAGATAGATCTAGAATGATATATATATATATATATATATATATATATATATATATATAAAGAGATAGCGAGATAGATAGGAATTAGATAAAGCAATAATATATATATATATATATATATAGATAGATAGATAGATAGATAGATAGATAGATAGATAGATAGATAGACAGAAATGAGATAGACATATATGTTTTAGAATGATATATATATTCATAGATAAATATGAGCAGAATGAGACAGATGAATAGATAGATAGATAGATAGAGAGAGAGAGATAAGAATGTGATAGATATGATTAGAAAGATATATAGATAGATAGATAGATAGGAATGAGATAGATATGATTATAATGATATATATATATATATATATATAGATAGATAGATAGACAGGAATGAGATAGACATTAGAATTATATATATATATATATATATATATATAT
>CAHIKZ030000263.1:962500-1007500 GCA_903632075.3 Acanthosepion pharaonis | reverse complement strand
AGCGCTCGGAAATATAAAACATTTGGACAGTTCTTACACACCCTTTGTCGAGAAAAGAAAGCTCTTGTCAGAACACAAGAAAAATTAAATAAAAAGCTTAACCGTGGTACCTTGTCTGTCGTTTTTAATGAAACATGCATAAAGGAAGGATTGCTGCCTAAATATAAACTATATATATATATATATATATATATATATATATATATATATATATATATATATATATATATGCACGTGTATCAGATCTCCAAGAGGTGTGATTTCATAATTTCAAATATTTGTCGTCAACCATAGCCAGATTCATTGTAGAATAGTCTTTCATGTTCTCTCTTGATTGTTTTAACATCGGTCACTACATCTCGGTTGCTTCAATCATTTCTAAATCTGTAAGGAAATTGCCCACCATTCACTATCCTAAAGCAGCATAAACATTATCTAGCCGTTCAGGAATTTCCCTAGCGAAATTTTCCTGTTGCTTAATTCTTTGCTTAGTTTCTAAAAGGCACTTTTCATTATTCCTATGCGATTCCACGTTTTTCGTGTTACACATTCGGTTGTCAGTTACTACACTATCCAAATAGTTAAATTGCTACGCTTGCTTTATTTGGACGTACCCAACATGTAGATTCCAGCTTCTCTCTTTCTTTTTATGTACCGTGTCCCTTCAGGACGTAGGTGATCCCCACCTCCCTCTATCTCTTGTAGCTCTCAATATGTTTCCTCCCTCTTTCACCTCCCCAGACCACGTTCTATTTACTTGTCCGCTAGGTATGTCATGCGTTGCATTCCCTTGTCTCTCTTTCCCTCTATTCGACCTGCGAGTATCAGGCCCTGTTTTCTCATTACATATCCCAGAAACTTCAGCTGCCTCTCCTTGATGTTAAGTATAAGCCACCCCCTTATTTGCATCCTCCTTAAGATTTCATCGTTGCTTACACGCCGCTCGGTCCATGATATCCTCAGCGGCCTTCTGTAGAACCATACATCTGTTGCCTCGAGTGTCTTCTTCATCTTTGAGGAGACAGTCCAACATTCGCTGCTGTAAAGAAAGACCGATGTCACGTAGCAGTTCTGTACTCTTTTCTTTGTTACCAAAGAGATCCTCCTGTCTCGCAGTACTCTGCCCACCTTTTGGAATGAGTACTTGGCCATCCCAACCATCAACGGATCTCAGTGTCTCATTTACCGTCCTCTGTCAAAACACTTCCCAGATATTTAAATTTCTACACCTTCTTGTATCCCCGACCTGTAAATCGTATTTCGGGCTCATCCTTTTAATGATGACATGTTTTCTAGTAGTTTGTGCTTAGTCCATTCTTCTCGCTTCCCTTCGCTACCTTCTGTTACAATTTTTGGATATATTATGTAGCTAGTGAGCTAGCCCAAATGACTTGACTCACTTTATAGTCCACTAATAGAAGGTTAACCAATCAGAAGACGTAGAATATTCAATCCGTCGTGTATAAAGGCGGCCATTTTGTTTACTCTATCCGAATGTCCAGTGCCAGCTTGTCAGGTGAAGAGGAACAGAAGGAAAAACTACGCTCTGCTACGTTACCGGGATATCCACTGCTAACCTGAACAACGCTTCCCTACTGTCTTCGAAATATTCACTGCCAACCTCTGGATTCTATACTCAAAGACGACCGTCATCATGAACAACACCTTCTGTAGGAGGTTATGTCATTTCTTTTCCGTGTTTGCTGTCAGTATTTTGTCATCTGCATATCTTATATTGTTAAGATTGTGCCTGCCCCTGGCTTCTTACGGGGAATAGTTTCTTGTTCTAAAGTTCATGATTACCTTAAGGATATTTCCGTTTTCATTTAAATCAACAATGGTATTGTATATATAATAAAGAGATAACCTAAGATGTTTAGGGGACTGGGGTAACCGTGTCTTTTTGACAAAACCAAGTGTGTTGATATATTCAAAACGGTATGGAATAAGCTTGTAAAGCTTTAGGTTTTTGTCATCCAACGTCACGGTGTTTATATTCTGTAGTGCAAACTATAAAGACGTAATAAGAAAGAAAGAAAACGCATAAAACTCATATGACTGACCTCGATATATTTTTGTAGAGAAGCACCAGCTGTACATTAACTTTTATCACTCGACTTTTTTCGATATTTGATTAGATGTTTTCCGCTTGTCAGGCTAAATTTTCACCACAAGCAACCCGTTAATTCACCTCAGCCCAAGGAAATGAATGCAACACGCCCTTCTTAAATTAACTCGCTTGATAACGGGCATTTTTCTTCTGCTGTAGCTTACTGATAACATTACTAACTTGCGTTACTTACATTATTCAGACTGTTATCCTAATCTTCATTGCCATATTCACAACGTTTCGGCCTCTATATCTCTGAGATGAGGTATTATGATTACTTGCATTATTTACATTATTCAGAATGTTATCCTAATATTTATTGACATATTCACAACGTTTCGGCCTCTATATCTCTGAGATGAGGTATTATGATTACTTGCATTATTTACATTATTCAGACTGTTATCCTAATATTTATTGACATATTCACAACGTTTCGGCCTCTATATCTCTGAGATGAGGTATTATGATTACTTGCATTATTTACATTATTCGGACTGTTATCCTCATCTTCATTGCCATATTCATAACGTTTTATTTCATCCACTGGGGTACATTGTTGTAGTTCCACGTGCCATTCCTCTTCCGGATGTCTCGGTTATTTACCTTTAACTAAACTCTACTCGTTTTTTGGTTCAGCATTTCTCTGGCCTGATATTGAACTCACAACTCTTTGGGTTCGACACATGGCCCAGTGGATAAAGTCTCGATAGATCCAGTGACTATACCCAAAGAGTTGTGAGTTCAATACCAGGCCACAGCAGGGTTGAACAAAAAAAAACTTGACCAGTTGAGATAAAGGGAAATAACTGAGACATCTGGGAGAGGAATGGCATGTGGAACTAGAACAAAGTACCCCGGTGAACGAAATAAAATGTTCGGTTCGAAATTTCAATCACCTGAAGAAGACCGGAGCGTACAACGGCTGAAATCTTGTGAATATGTCAATAAAGATGAGGATAAGAGTCCAAATAATGTAAATAATGCAAGTAATCATAATACCTCATCTCAGAGATATAGAGGCCGTAACGTTGTGAATATGGCAATTAAGATGAGGATAACAGACCGAATAATGTGAATAACGCAATTAATCATAATACCTCATCTCAGAGATATAGACAAACATTTGTAACTTATCTATTACAGTCAATAACAATGTTCGATTCATATAAAAAAAAATATTTTACTATGACTTCTGCCTTAAAAAATACTGACGACTTTTCTGCCAAAAACTTCGCTATTCGTGAATAAGTTTATTCAAATGATAATAAGTTTATCAACTCATCCCGGATTCAACATTAATGAACGCAAACACACAGAGATGAAAATATTGAAACGATGTTCATAGAATCTATTGCTATCTTCAAAGTAAGCCAGATCTCAATGACGCTAAAACGAGGCGACCATTGATTAAAACTTGACAATAGTAACTCGGAGGGTGGCTGCGTGAGTGAGCGGTGTCAAAAATAAGAAGCGTGCAAAAAGGTCATAGGAAGTACGAGAAAAAGTCTGTTAGGTCTGGAGTGCTTCGAATCCAAACATTTCGAAAGGAGGACGAAGCACCTTGTGATCTGAAATGAAAAAAAAGTATAGGTATATATACAAACCAATCAATATATGTTCTTATATTTAATTTAATTTTCTTTCTTTTGGTAAAAATAATAGTAGTTTTATTAACAGTTTTAATCACGGTCGCTTTAACTGATGTGAAGAGTAGCTTTCGTTCAAGATAAATGGTATAAATCCTCGTCAATCCACCAGCACTCTCCTCAGTATTCGAGTTGATTTTTGTAATGCTAGACTTTAGATGGTTTCGATTCTTTTCTAGTCGTCCAATTCTTTCAATTTTTGTTCCAATTCTCTACAGGACTGCGCCACAGTTATTTATTCCTCTTGATAAGTCTAAAAATTCATTTGACAGTTTTTCGATTCCTCTCAACTTGACTAGGAGCTCTGATAGGACAACAGCATTCATTCTAACAAATTTCCTAACACGTCTTCTGGCTAAGATTGGAAAATGCATTTATAGATCCATATCTGAATCGACATTGTATTCTAGAAGTTTGTCGACACCTTTGAACGAATTTTTTTTTATTGGCATGATGCAATATGCTCCTTGTCGGATCTTTGCCAAAAAACTTTTTTCTGATGGTGTTTATTTTGATTTTCAGCCTAATTATATTTTAAAGTCTGTGCTTGGCTGGGTGGCTTTTGAAAAAAATTATAATACGTCCCAAGTCAACAATGGAAACTAAGAGAAAATTGGTTAATGAATATATTCTCTCGTGATAAATTGAGAGATGGGCGCTCAACGCCACTACTACAGAGACACTTACAGTGGCCCAATGTAAAATGAAGCGGATCATGCTCGGCATCACCTTGCGTGGATTCGACAACAGACTGAAGTGAAAGATATAACTGAGACAATCAAGAAGGGCATAGATGTGCTGGCCACGTCTCTATTCACAGTGACAACAGAGGCCTTCTTAGTCAGTGGATATAAAGTAGATGGTTGTTAAAGGCAAGATGCTGCGACGAGATGATTCGATACCTCACCCCACATGGCCCAGTATGGCCAGATTGTAGGAAGTTATCGGAGTTAACCAGAGAGAGGTTCCTGAGAGGGCAATGGATTGTTATATGAATTTAAAAAGTTTGTGATTAAAAAGGGCGATTTAGTCTTAACCCAACTAACCCTGTTTGTAAATCTACGCTCTCCATTAAACTTCCACAAGATGTAATTAAACGAAATCCTTGATATTCAGAAAAGCAAGAAGAATAAGGAGTCTTCATGGAAAATGCGTCTTACGTCGCTCTATGGATGTAAGGTCGACTTTCTAATTTCCATTCCATTCGTAATGATTTCATTATTTTTTTCAAATCAAACTAGGATGAGCACAGTTCAGGGAACATGGTTCAAATTGTGTTGCGTTTACTTTCGCGCAAATAACCGCAGGAAAGTTCTGTATTCATCTCTTCTTCTCCCTCAAATGGGTTAAATAGCAAGGTAATCGGGTTTATTTCGTCATCAGTGGCATGAGAAGGAAAATTCTGAAGCAACGAACAACCATTTTTCCCGAAAATTTAATATTACAGATATTAACAAAAGAAATTATGGAAAGCCATCATCCCCTCCGCTCTGAAGAAATATGGCGCTTAAAGATACCGAGTGTAACAGCAAAATTGTCCAAATCGTGTAACTGCATGGGTTAATTGTTCATCACACGAAATCTAAAAAAGACACTAATTTAGCCATCACCATTTGTCATAAGAATCTCTGAAAAACTCTGAGTTATTCAGCTAGAAAGAAAAGACGTTAAAACTGTTTGCTTCACCCCCAATGTCTTCCAAATGAGCAATGGTGAATGGTAAAAGATTATTCGGGCCTTTAGTAATGGCAGCAACAGTCATACTTTAGTTTCCGCCTTCAAAGTTCATGAAAAGAACAGTGAATAAGTTATAAAAACGGGAACAGTAGAGTGTAAAACTGAATCAGGAGGTCACAACGGAAAGAGGGACCATTATTTCAACTTAGAGCTAAAGAGATCAATTAGAAAAGATCCAACTCAATTCATAAGACGTTTGGCACGCGAGAGGGGGTTTCAGCTATGATAGACAAAAGAGCAGTAAAAAAGACTTGAAAATGAAATCGTACGTGAAATCTGTGAGGCAACTTGTTACTGAAACATATATATATATATATATATATATATATATATATATATATATATATATATATATATATATATATATATAATATTATATATATATATATATATATATTTGGACTTTAATTCAATACTTCTTGAGCTTCAGATCCTTTGCTCTCATTAATTAATGACGAACATATGATTTTCGTTTACAATAGATTTTTCTGTGAAGCTTGGAAAGTAATTATACATTTTAATTGCTCAAAGTAGATTCAAGTAATGTTATAAAAACCTCGAAGAATTCAAGTATGATATCTTTAATAATTTCTAAGATATAACGTTTCTTAGCTTAATCTAACTTTTGAACAATTTTGCTGTTACACGATTTGGACAATTTTGCTGTTACACGAGTTGGACAATTTTGCCGCTACAACTGGTATTTTCTCAGAATTACAAAAAGAATATAGTCTGTCCAGGGTTTGCTAAACTTTGGTAATAACTCTGATTTTGAAACTCTAGAGAAAGCAATAGGAAACCACTCCACTGTCTTTCTGAAAAAAAAATATTGGTCACTGAAGTAATAAATAAAAGCAATCTTTGGAGAGACATGACATTTCAAAGTTATTGCAATACGCAAGGTTTTGGATATTTTCTAGCCTATGTCATGGCTATTTTTTGCTTTCAAAATTAGGTTTATCTCTGAATACGAGGTGATTTGTTCGTCTAGTTCAATTTTGGCACTTTTTATCTTCCTTAAGTAGATATTTTCGGCTTTCATGAAAAGAGAAGAAAATGAGGAACGGGGTAAAAAAAAAAGAGAAAAAATGATATAAGGAAAGCAAATAAGAAAGAAAATCACTCGAAATTAAGGGAAATATGCGAAAGAAGGAAAACAGAATGAAATAATGAATGAATGGAAAGAGATAGAAAGAAAGAGAAAAAAATAACAGGAAAAAAAGAAAGAATAAATGAAATGACCGAAAGAAAAGAAAATGGAAGGGCAAGTCTGATAAATTCTTCGTTTCATGCGGAATAACAGATTTATTTGCCGCTAACAGACGAGATAAATTTGCCTCGATTAGAAATAAAAGATTGAAAAGAGCAAAGACTTTTTTGCCATTGATTGATACATCAGCTTCGATTGTTATTTCCATTGGATAAATCTACAAAACTTTTATCTCCCAACTCTCTTTTTACTGCATTCAAGGGAAACCGATCCGCAATCGAGATAATTCACTCCACAATGCAGACAGAAATGTGCACTGGGCCTGAAGTCGTTTGAAATAACTCCATTAGTAAGTTCTCATCCGAGACAATCACACACACACATTTCCATCCTTGACCAAGTCGTAAAGTTATTTGCGGGAAAAATCTGCTTTTTTTTTGTTATTAAGAAGCAAACTATAAGGAACGTACGAATACCAAGCTGAATGGTCACGGAATTTTGTCTATTTCCAAGAGGGAATAAACTGGAGAAAGTATTGAGAATAATTTGAACTAAATGAAAAGATACAATTGTAACGTAGGAAATAGAGTTTGCTATTGTTGGCGATAGAAAAGGCTGTGGTTAAAGGTATTAGAAATAATACGATTAAATATCCATAAACATATTCAAAGACACATGTTTGGAGGTTAATCTAATTTCCTTATGGAAGATAGATAGATAGATAGATAGATAGATAGATAGATAGATAGATGTAAACACACATAGATAGATAGATAGATAGATAGATAGATAGATAGATAGATAGATGTAAACACACATAGATAGATAGATAGATAGATAGATAGATAGATAGATAGATAGATAGATGTGATAGATAGATGATACTTAGATAGATAGATGAAGATAGATAGATAGATAGATAGATAGATAGATAGATAGATAGATGAATAGATAGATAGATAGATTAAGTTAGAAGCGGTATTATATTGGCATGGTAAAAAATACTTGCAATTCATATCTATCAATCAATCTTTCTACTTTGCTTTTCCTCGAGAATTCAGAAAGATCCAATGATGATAAATATTGATATTTAAATGAAGACTCTCAGATAGATAGATAGATGCCAAGACTCTCACATAGATAGATAGATAGATAGATAGATAGATAGATAGATAGATAGATAGATAGATAGATAGATGTGAACTTACATAGATAGATGAATCTCACATAGATAGATAGATACTAGATAGATAGATAGATAGATAGATAGATAGATAGAACTGTGAACTTACATAGATAGATAGATAGATAGATAGATAGATAGATAGATAGATAGATAGATAGATAGATAGATAGATAGATAGATAGATAGATAGATAGATAGATAGATAGATTAAGCAGAAGCGGTATTATATTGGCATGGTAAAAAATACTTGCAATTCATATCTATCAATCAATCTTTCTACTTTGCTTTTCCTCGAGAATTCAGAAAGATCCAATGATGATAAATATTGATATTTAAATCCAATTGAAGAAACCAACATTTTCGGACATCTTTAATTGAATTTATTATTAATCCTTTATAAGATTTTCAAAACCTTCAAGATTGATGATAAGGACATATGTCATAAATAAGTAGAAGATAGATATTTTATTTAAACTGAACACATTTCTCAGATTTAAATTTTCGAAACAATCAGTCTAAAATTCACACTTCTATCTTCAACTAGTCATGATATTTGCCTTTTTTAAATTTTGACAAACATCCAATTATGACTTTCGGCTAATTTCTACATTTTTGTTGTTACTTTGTCTCGCAACTTTTTTCAATTACTCTGTTCTGTAGCCATTGAATTAACACACAAAACTTGCAATAATGTAACAGATTCAAAGAAAACACGAACTTGCATCGCATTCATTCATTACTCGTTATTCATGGCCGATGCTTTAAACTCCAAGGCTATTATTGTCTGTTATTTTTCTTGCTTTCTCCCCGCTATGAACATCCGAAGAAGTGATTAGACTTAAAACTCTGAAAAACATACAGAAGATCAACAAACAAAATTATATATATATATGTCAGACTCTAAAACAAATTAATAGCTGAAGAAGTACACATCAGCTGAAACGTTGTTGGAATAAAGTCTCAGTTCAAAATTAATTTCTTCAATTATAGTGATTCTAAAATATTTTAAATGAAGAAAAGATTTTAAGTCATTGTTTTTTATTTTCATTTTCTTTCTATTTTTATTTTTGAGTAAATACTTCCTCGTTTGTTAAGTAAAATCATTCATGTATCTATATTTCTTGTTGCCATATTTTGTTAAAACAACGATTTCATGTATCTGTAATTTCTGAGATGAGGTGTACATATTTATTATTCGGACAGCCTTTAGTATTACAACGTTTCGGCCTTTCAGTATATTTCTGAGATGAGGTATTATGTACACTATTTTATTCTGACATTATTCGTCTTTGTTGCCATATTGTCCCTTTTCATCATTGTCTATATTTCTGAGCCATATTTATTTACAACGTTTCATTGTTATATATTTAACAACGTTTCGTTTCAATGTCTGTCTATATTTCTGAGATGAGGTATTATGTATACTATTTACATTATTCGGACTATTGATCTTTGTTATCATGTTTATTACAACGTTTCATTCAGTGTTTGTCTATATTTCTGAGATGATATTATTATTTACATTATTCGGACTATTGTCCTCATCATTGTTGCCATATTTATCACCACGTTTCGGCCTTTCAGTATCTGTCTATATTTCTGAGATGAGGTTTATGTACACTATTTACATTATTCGGACTATTGTCCTCATCATTGTTATCATATTATCACCACGTTTCGGCCTTTCAGTATCTGTCTATATTTCTGAGATTAGGTATTATTTACATTATTCGGACTATTGTCCTCATCATTGTTGCCATTTTATCGACCTTTCGGTTCTGTCCTGAGATGAAGAATTATATTTACTTATTCGGACTATTGTTACTTTGTCATATTTATTACAACGTTTTGGCCTTTCAGTATCTGTCTATTTTCAAATGTATATTTCTTATTCGTTTCCTGAGATGAGATATTTATGTACACTATTTACATTATTCGGACTATTGTCCTCATCTTTTTACCATATTTAATACAACGTTTCGGCCTTTCAGTATATATTTTCTGAGATCACGTATTATGTACACTATTTACGTTTGTCCTCGTCTTTGCCTTTCAGTTTAGGCCTTTCAGTATCTGTCTATATGTCTGAAATGACGTATTATGTACACTATTTACATTATTCGGACTATTGTCCTCATCTTTGTCGCCATATTCATCACAACGTTCCAGCCGTTGTACGCTCCGGCTTTCTTCAGCTGGTTGGAATGTCGAACTGAACCCTTTATTTCGCTCACTGTGGTAGACTGTTCTAGTTCCACGTGCCATGTTTAATGGATGTCAGTTATCAGTTATCTCCTGTTAATTTCCCTCTGAAAGTTCTCCACTGCCTTAACCGGGTATTGAACTCACTTGGGTCGTGTCACTGGATCTAACCAACGCTTTTATCCACTGTGCAATGTGTCCTTGAGAATCATTTATCCAATGATTTTCTTTCTCTTTTCTCCATCAAATAAAAAAAGAAAGTAAGAAAGAAAATAGACAATACGAACACTTCTTAGTATTGACTTCACTAGTCTTGTTTGACCAATGTCTGTCTTTTCTTGACTTCTGACTGAACGAATCATTTATTCTCTGCACTGATAATGTTTCTAGTTTACACTATGTATTCATTTCGAGATTAAATTTATGCAAATTTTTCTTTAGGGAGAGGCCTGACTCAAGTGATAAAGTGTCCTATTCTTTGCTCCAGCCTACTGTTTAAATGCTTCAGCTGCATGGGATCCTCAGAGCAACGAAGCGTAAACCATTAGCCGGCCATACGTTTTTGTAATTGGAGATAGGTTATCCAGGTTATTCTGATTAAGATGGATGTTGTGATTGGGAAAAAATGATTAGTTTTCCTTTGAATCTTAGAACGGTAATGCGTAAAAGTCCGTTTTGTAATTGGATGGACTGCATCTCTAATAATGGCGATAGATAATTGAGAGAAATGTCAAGTTGGAATGACTTGCAAAGATTTCTATCCTATCAAAATTATCAATAACTCAATGCAACAATCCGTCGATAATTAGGTGTAATCATATCGCGATAAAGTCCCTGAACTGAACAGAATATGAGTTTAAAAATGTGTGCAAGATTTACTGATTGTGTTTAATTATTTGCTCAAGCGAGCTTTGAAGATTTTTTTTTTTTCAAAGATTCTTTTTAATCAGTTTTCAAAACTGGGAAAATAAATAATTCTAGATATTTTGTATTGCTTCTGTGGATATCGGAGATCGATTTGGTTTTCTTTTTCTTTTTTTGGTGGGGGTGTAATGATGATTTTGTGAAATCATTTCGTTAAATGCTTGGCTGAATTTGAATTTCATTGAAACGAATCAAAAATAATGTCATTGGCAACATTTTTTTTTTCATTATTTAACTAGAAATGTCTGTAAAGTAAGGCACAAGGATCTTCTAATCCAACTATATCTATTAATGCACAAATAAAACATTGAGCTTATGTTATCACCAACATTATGTTACTAGTTCACCTTATTGCCCTCGAGGTTGATTTACTTGCCCAAACGATGTCTTAAACAACTTAGTGTCAAATGATTGGAACAATCTTTTTATCTTTACGACAACTGAACCAAACATTGTGAACTGCTTCTGAAATAAATGTCGTCCAAGAAAACCGAATAGATGATAACTTGAAGGAGTTGATTGTTAAGAAACTTCGGAAACTTCGCAACAAATTCAAAGTTCATCAGTCAACGAGGAAATTTGATGGCGGTTGAGGTCTCTGATGAACTTCATAACGCATATGTTGAGACAGATGAGGTCATTAGATATTGTGAAACATAGAACAGACAACTATTCGTCAAAAGAGGCTTGGATGTTTGCGTAAAAACACCATTTTCCTGCATGCCAGTGCCAACGATATGGTTCGTTTGTTTTACCGTTTCAGTCCTGGATTTTCCCATTAGAGTCGCGTCACAAAGTTATGAATCCAGCATTTTTATTAAAGACATAATAATATAAAATATAATATATATATATATATATATATATATATATATATATATATATATTATACATATATATATATACATACATTATTACATATATATAATATAATTTATACATACATATTATTTTATTAGATTATAATATATTATAATATACTATAATATTATTATTATTACATAATATTATCATAGAATAACATAATAAATATTATATTATATAATAATATTATATATATAAATTATTATAATATAATTGTTTTAATCTCGGAAAGGTTATTGAATAGTATAATCAAACGAAGTGTGGTAATGAATGATAATACTTAGGACGCGAACAACACATATAAGATTCGCCAGCGGTGCGTAGCAGAAGTAGTCAACTGCTATAATTGAGTCAAGTGAATTCCACAATAAATCTCAAACTTCAGGGTATCAACCAACCGCTACATGCGGTCAGATGTGGCACAAGGCCGAATTTAATGTGGTATATCCGAGCCAAAAATTCCCAGTAGACCCTGTATAAAACGGGGTCCGGTAGCTGTTTCCAGAGATGAAACTCTGCCCTTCGACATATTCTTGTCTGGGGATCCTCTCTGCCCAGAGGCAAAGTGTTTGACCAGCACAGCAAGAGACGAATCTCCGACTGTAGGATATCTACCAACCACCTCACGCGGTCAGATATGGCACAAGGCCGAATTTAATGCGTGTTTTCCCTGCCCATAGGCTCGGCTAAAAATTCCCTGTAAACACGTATAAAACGGGGTCGGGTAGCTATTTCCCGAGACGAAACTCTGTCCTTCGGCAGATTCTCGTCTGGGGATCCTCTCTACCCGGAGGCAGAGATTTTGAACAGTACAGCTGGAGGGGAATCTCCAACTACAGACCAACATACAGTATTTACTACTGTATTTATGTGAATGGGAACATACCCATTATCGTCCTTAGGTATCCTACAACAATAATATATAATATAACATAACATAATATAATATAAAAAGATGAAAGATCAATTTAAAATGTTATCCATGATCGCAGGAGAAAAACATTTGCATCACATTTACTCCTTAATAAATTTTGTATCCATTTTTAAATACTCACTTTGGGTACGAAAACTTTATGGTTGATTTAAAAACCATCCCTCTATATATTTGTATTCTTTTACTTGTTTGACTCATCACTGACATTACGCGTTGGCTGACCCAATCAAAATGTATCTACACAGCAAGGCTGTATCAACAGTAAAAAAAAAGAAAATGGCGGCAAAAGATGCCAAGCGTGACATCAGCAGACAGAGCAGCAGACAGGCAAAAAAAAAACATTAGGTTTAAGGCTTCAAAATCAAGGCTTGGAGTGCAACGACTACATCTAATCAGTAGCTGAATCTACTGCAAGGAAAGTTGTGTCGTGTCAGAAGGTTTTTGTCGTCAGAGTCCATCTTACATATTTCCAAATCTACCAGTCATCCGTGCATTGAATACTGTTGCCATATCTGGTCTGGTTCTCCTGCTATTCATCTCAAGGTCCTTGACAAAATCCTAAGAAGTATCTGCAACGTAATGGACCCTGACTTAGCATCTCGACTTCAATCAACGATGCAATGTGGCTTCCCTCTGTCTTTTCTAGAAATATTTTCATGGTAACTGCTCCGACGAGTATTTTTCCCTGGTGGCCGGCGTACGCAAATTTAAGTGTGGTACTAGATTGGCATCTAGGTCCCACCCTTTTACTGTTGAATTAGTTAAATATAACCGTCACTTGGGGTAGAAGAACAGTTTCTTTACTCGCACATCCCGCATGTGGAAACTCAATTCCGTTTCCTTTCTTCCCTAATCCTAACAATCTTCTAAATTCTTCAACCCCATTCAGCTTTCATCATTTCATCGCCCCCACCCCACTATACCCGGTTTTTTTTTCTCTCACTGCCACTCGCTTTAACACCATGCGTACCAGTGGCATTCTTGCCTTGCTTGGGGTGAAATGATTAAAAAAATAAAAACGGTTATTCCACGGGATTTAATTATTGATTAAGGAATTTGTTGTAATTTAAACAGCGGTACGAGAAGATTCTATATCGTTAGATTAATTAAGGGTTTCAGTTCGAAATTACCTGAAGGTTATTCGGATCTGTTGATCCTGAAGAAGGCCAAAAGGCACAGCGCTGAAACGTTGTGATATAAAACGAAGATGAAGACATGATTACGAATGTAAATGATTACAAAATTTATATCTCACCAAGATATCCGAGTAAAACCGCACTTTTGACTTTCCCTTTGTATGGGACAATAGAATAAAGAGCTCGCTTTCATTGTTCTTGATTCGGGTTAATATTCCCTATTCGTCCTGTTAATATTTGAAAATGGCAAAATCACAAAACATACGATTTCACTAACCCTATTTTAATCAAAGAGAGGATTTCACTAATCATGCTTTAATCCAAAATAGGATTTCACTAACCCTGCTTTAAGCAACCATAATATTACTGTAGAGGAGAATCCGGGGAAGATCACACACACTATCAACAGCTTTCAGGTTTGACCAGCAAATAATACATAGAATATTCCTGCCGTATATGATCAGTTGCCCGTACTATTTACCTTGTCCTCCTTGAAAAAAAAATCAAAGAATCAGCAATATTATTGGTCCTGATCTGGCGGCTCAGCTTAAGTTACTTTCCTACCGCGGAGAGGTTACCTGTCTGCGTTTTTTCAATAACTACTCTCAAGTTAATTGTTTGGATGAGCTCTTTGCTATAATACCTACACTTTTTGATTTTAAGCGCACTGCTAGTCTAGCGTCGACATCTCATCAATTTCCAGTTGAGATGGCTAAGAGGTAGCCATAAATTCTATGCTAACAATTTCATTTCTCGCTTGTAGAACTACCTTCCAGTTCCATCTTTACCAGCCAACTTTAATTTTTTTTCATAAAAAAATTTAATGCAATGTCAATCACTATCAACTGTCCTCCTGGTTACTATTTCCTCTCTCCGCCAATTATTAATGTTTCTGTTCTTAATTCTTCTCCACCCCTTGTGTTTTAGTGGTTTTACTCCTTTGAATGGGGTGATACGGATTTTCAAAAACGTACTTTTTGTCGCTCAAAACTATTTCAGACTTGGTAAAGTTCAACGATTGAATGCCATTCATGACGTTGAAAACTAGTTTGTCGCTTAATGTATTGCAAAACCAAAAGAATTATGTATTACTAATCCATATGACCAAAAGACTGTATTGTATGAAGAGGACATTCATTTACTTTTTTTTTATCAAAATGTAACTAATGACTAATGTAACCATTCAATGACCAAACAATGAATGTATTGCTAATGACCAAAGAATTAATGTATTGCTAATGACCAAAGAATTAATGTATTGCTAATGACCAAACAATGAATGTATTGCTAATGACCAAAGAATTAATGTATTTCTAATGACTAAAGAATTAATGTATTGCTAATGACCAAAGAATTAATCGTCAAACAATCTTGTAATGTTTATTACGCCACATTAATGAATTGCTAATAACCAAAGAATTAATGTATTACTAATGATCAAAGAATTACTGTATTGCTAATGACCAAACAATGAATGTATTGCTAATGACTAAAGAATTAATGTATTACTATTAAACCAAAGAATCAATATATTACTAATGATTAAAGGATTATACATAAACATTGAGTTGGATACAAAATATTGATCTCTAAAAAAAAATAAATTCAGATACGCCAAAAAGAAAAAGAACGAGATGGCTGTCTGTATAAATACAGATATTCAAGAGCCAATTTTTGCACAAGACTATAAAGAACTGATGTGTGAGTGGTGTGAAAATTAGCGAGTGACAAAATCGTCGAGTTCTGTCCGATTTTATTATTTTCACTTTCGACACTAACCCTTAAGAAAACATATCTTTTACATTCTATGTTTAATTGACAGGACAGAGTTGGATCTCTTTCCTAGGATGACATCTCCTCTAGAAAAATAACATTGCATTAAAAACGATATGTATCACTGGCCATGCGCAGACTTTACAACCAATGAAATGATTATGGAATTCGCCATTAACTGCAACACGGAGTTGTAGACTCCGTCATCTCAATAATAATAAAAAAAAATATGGAACGAAACTGCTCTCCAATATAGATATTTCACTTCTAAAACCAGCAATTGTTGGGCATTTAATGAATGATATGAACATAGCCAACGGCTTAAGCGATAAATTTTCGAAATATATTTGCATGACAACCAGAGAGCTTCTCTCTAAAAAAGATTCTAAGCCAAAAACATGCCGCAAGAACTAAATCAATAATCAAACATCAAATTTTGCGGGGCGGCTGAGGGTACACTCTTCATGGTCGAGATGAAAATTTTTCAGCGCCCCCTCGTATATCGTTACTAACCCTGCTTTAATCAAACTTAGGATTACAGTAGAGGATTATCCGGGGAAGATCACACCCACTATCAACTGCTTTCAGGTTTGACCAGCAAATAACTAGTCTTGTATTAGCGCGCACGAAACTAGTATTTACGTCCTGGTGAATATCTTTTTTCTTTTTTAAGTAGTTCACCCCCAAGAAGGCAGGAGTGCCATTAACACGCAAGGGGTTACAGAGGATTGAGAACAAGACGAAAGAGGCGTGTTTGAGGAAAGGATACAGAGAGGGACGTGGAACAAGGTCAAGGTATCAGAAGATGTCTATTGACATTACACTTGAATATTTGAAGATTATAGTTATCAGGGAAGCAAGCAAGAGGAAGGGAGTTACACAAACGGGAAGTGCGAGAGAAGAACCCTTTTTAGTAGAAGAGGCGTTTACATTTAACCGTTTCGACAGTGAAAGAGTGGGACCGAGATGCCAACCTAGTAGCTCGCTTGAATTCATGCAGGGACCAGCAAAAATAGCTCGTCGGAACAGTTGCCGTGAAAATACTTGTAAAAGAGATAGAGGGAAGCTACGACACGTCTGTGGGAAAGCGATTGTAGACTAGATGCCAGATGGCATTGCATATTCGTCTCTGGATTTTGTCGAGGACCCCCAGACGTACAGCGGGGGCACCAGACTATATATGACAGCAATATTTCATCCAAGTATTGATGGTTGATTTATAGATCTGAAGGATGGACTCAGACGAGAAAAAAACTCTGGTACGGCACAGAATATTAATATCTGGAACGGTAATCCAGATAGTCAGGAATTCAATGAAAAACAAACTCATTGCAATAGAATAATGATTTTCCAAATTAAATGGCTAAATTTCATGCTACGGTTAGTGACGTCTTCATCAATTAGTTCGTCACAGGAGCATAACGTCACGATTGGGTCCTTGCGAATGAAATTTGAGATTACAAAGAAATAGCCAGCGAAAATCGGTTTTTATTTCTCGCTGGAAGATAAGCCACGACAGACATTCTGCTCTTGTATGTGGGGGTGTTTTCTTATATTTGTAAACTCTTGCCGAGAAATAGATTAAAAAAATATTATTAATGTAACAGCTATGTAAATATGATCATAATTGGAGAAGAAGATTGCTGCTAAATGTACTGGGCTTTTAAGAAATAGATTTTACCGAAATTATTGGCTTTTTCAAGAAAAACCCTGAAGCAATGAAGTAGTTTGGCAACTTGTAGTTTGTATTCTTCTGCCAGTTTTTATTTCATGGCACCGTTCCTAAAATGGTACTCGTCCCAAGAGAACAATTTGGCTGACACTTCCTCTTCAAGATCACACCGAAGTTAGACCGGATGTCGACTTGAATGATTGCTTCCGCAGTGTATCGGTAAAAGAGCCAAGATCATATAACTTAATAAATTATTGGAACTACTCACAGTTTAGCAGATCACTCATCATATTTCCATTAACACAGATAGATAAAAAGTATCAGATAGATAGATAGATAGATAGATAGATAGATAGATAGATAGATAGATAGATAGATTGGTTACGAGGTCTCATCAATTTACAATTGCCCCGGCTAGAAATCTATGCTAACAGTTTGTTTTCTCACACTTCTTGCTTGTGGAACATCCTTCCGTTTCCATGTTTTCCAGTCAACTTTAATCTGCAAAAGTTTAAATGCAATGTCAGTTTCTATCTACTGTCTTTCTCATTACTATTCTTTTCTTCTAGCTCTTTAGCAATGTTTCCGTTTCTAACTCTTGAACACCCAGTAACTCCTTTCTGTCTCAGTGGCTTTATTGCCTTGCATTTGCTTTCGAGCTTTTACGTACACGTATTTAAAAATGATATTCGTGAGACAAATGTAATTTTTTAATTAATGTAACACTGAGGCTCAAAACAACCCTAAATCTCAACTGGAACTTTATATCTTTTGCTAAAGATGCTGGGAAAATGGTCGGTCCCTTGTACCATTCCAATAAGTATCTGACTCCTCCTGCTAAACTCTATCTTTACAAAAGCCAGATCAGACAAAAAATGGAGTATTACTACCATATCTGGACTGGAGCTGCCCAAACCTCACTTGCTTGTCTTGATAAAAGTTCAAAAGTGTTCAAAAGGCCTTGTGGCTAATGAACCCTACAAATCCTTTAACCACAGATGAAATGTTGTAAGCCTGCTCTATCAATATTTCCATGGCATGTCTCCTGACTAGATACATTCCTTAGTGCCACCACCTCCTGACCTTTATAACTGGGACCCCACCATGCCACATACACAAACGTGAATCATCCCCATTCCCTTTGTATTTCATTAGTAAGAACTAAATTTAATTCGGACAACTTCCTAAGAATTGCTACTCTGTCAAACAGAATTCTGGCAGAGTGTTTTTCCCAATCACTATAATCTTGACATCTTCAAGTCTAGGGTTAACTTATCTTTCCTGCAGAACTCCATGAACTTCACTTCTTGCCTTTTCTTATGCTCATACAGCATCAATAAATAAATGAATAGATGAATAGTTTTGTAAATAACCAAAGCTAAATGAGAGACGTTCCATGGCCAATGAGCACACACTCTCATAACAGATCATCTCTCACGGAGACTCTGAACCTTGAACGTCTGTTGGGGGCTAAAGCTCTGAACCGACCTCAAATGGAATTCATATAATCGACCTATTTCTAAAGGTGCTGGAAAAATAGTCGCTTCATTGGACCGATCCAGTAAGTATCTGACCCCTGATAAACTCTATCTTTACAAAAACGAAGACAGATTAAACATGTAGGATTTCTACCACATGTAATATTGCCCAATCCTCATTTGACTGTCTTGATAAAATTCAAAAGTGTCTACGCGGCCTTTTGGGACATTAATTATTTTCCCCGCTTTTCCCACAGAAGAAATGCCTCTGTCGCTATTTCTATGGTATGTTTTCTGACGAGCCACAATCCTTGCCCCCTAATGCCAGCCCTGATCTTTGCAACTGGAACCCATATGCCACATAGACAAAGACGAATCATCCTCATTTTTATCGTATCCTATTAGGAAGAAGTGGAACTCACTTCTTCCTAAGAACTGGTTCTTTTTGGACCAAATACCCGCAGTAAGTAAGATATTATCTATATTTTTTATCAGTTTATATATCTTCTATAAAGCGGGAAATCATAAAATATACTTATATCCTGACAACTTCACTAATATCAGTTAGTTGATAACAATTTCATTGTGAAAACATTGACGTGCAAAAACAACTTCATGTAAGTTCAGTGCTACTAAATTTGGCTGGAGCATTATACCAATTGGAAAATAAAACTGTCGCATTTATTCACGAAACATCCACCAGCTGCAATAAAGAAAAGGCCGCATATATCATTACTTGCCGATGAATAGTTTTGTAAATAACCAAAGCCAAATCAGACAAGACCAATGAGCAGACACAGAACCTATCATAATGGACGGATCTTCTCTCATTGAGACTCTGAAACTTGAACGTCTGTTGGGGACTAATGCTCTAACCAGACCTCAAATGGAACTCATGTAAATCGTCCTATTACTAAAGATGCTGAAAAATAGTCGCTTTATTGTAGCACTCATGTAAGTATCTGACTTCCCATGATATACTCTATGTTTACAAGAGGCAGACCAGACCTAAATTTAACTATCATGATAGATGGGTTTTCTCTCAAGGAGGTTCCTGAATGTCTATTGGGAATCAAACCCACCCTAAGCCTCAAGTGGAACTCATACATAAGATCTTTTGCTAAAGCTGCTGGAAAAATGCTCGATCCATTGTACCATTCTAGTAAGTATCTGACTCCTCCCGCTACACTTTATCTTTACAAAAGCCAGATCAGACTACAAATAGACTATTGCGCCCATATCGAGGCTCTAGATCCCTAGTGTTCTTGCCTGTCTTGATAGAGTTCAAAAGCATCTACGCGGCCTTTTAGGTAATGAATTATTTTCTACTCTAAAACCTATCGCTACTCTATCGCTATTTCCACGGCAAATGTTTTGATGAGCTACATTCCACCAGCCCTGAACTTTGTAGATGCGTCTCGTTATAGATAAACCATTCTCATTCCATTAGTGAGAAACTGTTTCCACTTGGAGATCTTCTTTCCAGGAACTTTTTTCTTTGTGAAGCTGCCCCGACCACTACAATCTTAACCCCTTCAAGTCTAGTGTTAATCGTTATCTTTTCTACATAATATCATCAACTACCCTTCTTATTACGCTCATACAACACAACACAGTAACATTCTACCTTGACTGGCTTTTGGGCTTTGAAATGATTGAGCATTGGTATCAAAATCACTTCAGATATACGTCTATTAAAAGGTTTGTGATGTAGTAATGGACAGCGGCACGCGTTGAGGAATCGAAGAGCCGTGTTCGAATTCCTGTCGGATCCATTACATCCATTACATTCATTTTCGTGCTAATACCTTTGGGAAAGGTATGAATCCACTTCTTCCCCCTCCCAGCTATAGGTAAATAGCAGGACAGACCGAGTTCTATAGCTTTGGATGGCAAATGGTCTAACACAGAAAAATCTGCCTCGACAGTCATGTATCGAAAGATATATGATTGCCTAAGCGTGTATTACGCATGACACATAACTGACTGACTGAAGCATAAAGTTTAATTCAGGAAGCTTCTTCTTCAGAGTCACTATACAACCGACTCCCGAGAGGATGCTTCCCCGATCATTATAATCTTAAACTGTTCCACTCTAAAGTCAACTTTTCAACAATCTGATTTAATAACGCGCTACATTGAATGGATCTTGGGCCTTATATCGAAAGATCAGTCGTAAGAAAATATGCTTAGTTGCCTGAGTGAGTGGTCTAGAGAGTTAGCATTTTGACCATTATAACGATGACGGTAATCGTGGAAGCGCCTTTAGGATAATATCGTCTTTGGGATGTGACACCTGCTTACCGCAGCGTTGAATAATGCGGGAAAACCTGGTCATCGTTGACCAAAGCCTTTTGTTTGAAGCTGGGTGGAGCACATGGTTCGAAATCTGTCGTTGGACGTTCTAATACATACTCACAAACACACAAGTCACTGGCATATATTACATATTTACATTGTTTGGACTTTTGTCTCCATCTTTATTTCCATATTCCCAACAAATATGGCAACCTACTACGGGAAAAAATATGCCTCGTCAATCGTGTATCAAAAGATACATGATCGCCTAAGCGTGTATCACGCATGGCACATAACTGACTTAACATTGCTCGGAAGCTATGGTTAAATAGCAGGACAAACCGGGTTTTATAGGATTGGATGGCAATTGGTCTACCGCAAAAAGAAATGACAACCTACTGCGGGAAAAAATCTGCCTTGTCAGTTATGTATCGAAAGATATATGATCGCCTAAGCGTGTATTATGCATGGCACATAGCTGACTTTCTGTACTTCAAACACAGCTATTTAACATAAGATATATAATTTTGTCAATAAATCAATTACTATTTAATTATTTACATTGGAGTTGGATAAGACTTGTGTAATGAGGATGAAAAACTCGTACGATCTGTTATTCAGGTCGGGGGAATTTCTTGCTCCAACTTATCCCGTAAATGGACAATTGAATTTTGATCTCTGGTGTGTTTCAGGCAATGAAGCGAAGTCATTTTTATATTCCTGAAAATCTTTCCTGTTCAGTTTGGCATGACACATTTCCCCTTCTAAAACACCCACCGACATTGTAGAATACAGTCATTTTATCTCGGGTGGTGGTACGCAACAAAATAACTTCCAAACGACTATTTCTACCATAAAATATGTTGGCCAAAACAATGCAATATATATTGCTATCCTTTTCGAATATCTTATCTTATCGTCCCCACCCCTTACTGAGGAGAAAAAGTGATTCATCGGACCAAGCAAACTTTTTCCATCGCCATAAGATCCAGCTGGGATGCGTCTCTACTTATTGCAGACATTTTCCACAACGTTCTATATCTCAGATTAGTCATTATGAGTATTGAATTATTTTCATTCTTCGAACTGTTATCCTCTTCTTCATTGCCATATTCACTACATTTCGGCCTCTATATCTCTGAGATGAGGTATTATGATTACTTGCATTATTTACATTATTTGGACTGATATCCTCATCTTCATTGCCATATTTACAACGTTTAGGCCTCTATATCTCTGAGATGAGGTATTATGATTGCTTGCATTATTTACATTATTAGGACTGTTATCCTCATTTTCACTGCCATATAAACAACGTTTCACTGCCATATAAACAACGTTTCATCTCTGAGATGAGGTATTATGATTACTTGTATTATTTACATTATTCGTACTGATATCCTCATCTTCAATGTCATATAAACAACTTTTCGGCCTCTATATTTCTTACATGAGGTATTATGATTACTTGAATTATTTCCATTATTTGGACTATTATCCTCATCTTCATTGCCCTATTCACAACGTTTCGGCTTCTATAACTCAGAGATGAGGTATTATGAATTTTTGCATTATTTACATTATTCGGACTGTTATCCTCATATCCATTGCCATATTTACATCGTTTCAGCCATTGTACGCACTGGCCTTCTTCAGGTGACTGGAATTTCGAACCACATGGCCTAGTGGATAAAGATGTTGGTTAGAACCAGTGTCTATACCCAAAGAGTTGTGATTTCAATACCGGGCCACAGCAGTTGTGAACCAAAACTTGAAGAGAGTTAAAGATTAATAACTGAGACATCCGGAAGCGACATGGCATGTGGAACTAGACCAATCTCCCCCGGTGACCGATTTAAAGGATTCGGTTAGAAATTCCAATCACCCGAAGAAAGCCGGAAGTACAACGGCCAAAACGCAGTGAATATAATGGAAGAATAGACAATAAGATGAGGATAACAGTCCGAATAATAATAATATATAGAGGCTGAAACAATGAAGAAGATAAGGATAACAGTCCGAATAATGTAAATAATGCCCGTTTTCCGTACAAGGTATAATAGGAACGCCGCGTCGTATTATTTCCTGGAGAGCTCAGGTTTTCAAACACAAAACTACTTTTCCAAACAATCACCATAATCGCTTATTATATTGAATGTATTTCATGATTTCCAGTCGTCAACATCAGCCTACATGAAGTGCTTTAAAATTCTACACTAGCACAGGCAACATATCTTTTTAAGCATATCTTATTTAAGTACTCTATTGGTACTGCAGTATCACACTTCCTATAAACTGACTGTGCTCTTATTCACTGTTTGGTCAACTTAATCACTCAGTAAGTGTTGGCGGCAGTCTTAATGTCAATCGTTATATACCAGACTGTCACTTGTCTGCAATTAATAACAAGGAATGGAAAGTATGTGTGACTGGTGTGAATCACTACGAACAAACCACCAACAATGGCTACTGACTTCATGGGCCAACATATTAAACTTTTGTATTCATAGGCATTAACTTCGGATCGATTGTCTGCGTATGTTTGTACGGGAAAGAGAAAGTGAAAGAAAGAGAGAGAGAAAGAGAGGGAGAGCGAAAAAGAGAGAGAGATTAAGAGGAACAAACAAATTCATAGCACGACAATTAGGTATTATCTCTGTTTTTATCAGGAATTTTATTTATTCCTTTTTAATTTTCCATTAGGTGTTTCTTATTTACGACTGAATTACGTCCAGTTTCAAGGATGGAGAGTATCCGCTGTATGAAACATGTTACGTGCCTGCTTTTACTCATTTCCATATATATATATATATATATATATATATATATATATATAGGGAAGCGGTTATGGTTTTTCCAACGAGAGAAAAGTGTATATTTTAAAAAGAAGAGTGAAATCGCAAACGTTTTTGGTTTTAACGTGGATTTAAAAAAAAAATGTTTTATTTTATTTTCCATTATGGAAAATAAAATCTAATGTATAATTTTCAAAAAAGTACACATTACAACACAAAAATTCTCTTCCTTTTAATATATATATATATAGATAGATAGATAGAGAGAGAGAGAGAGAGAGAGAGAGAGAGAGAGAGAGAGATGGAGATTAAGATGAAAAGACTGTTAAGTTTATGTTATTTCTCGTAATTATTTTTCTCATATTCGCTCACGCTTAGTAACATCTTGCATGTAGTGGTGTTATTACCTTGCTTGTGGTGAAATGATTTAAGAATGACTTTGGCAAGTTCCATCAACAAGGTTCAAACTCAAATCACGATTCAAGTTCTGCGAAACTACATTGCTAACAATAGACTCTACCGCTAACTCGAGGAAAGCTGTTTAACTGATTAACCTGACACAAGACCAAGGCGCCATATTTATTACAACGTTTCGGTCGTTGTACGCTCCGGCCTTCTTCAGGTGGTTGGAATGTCGAACTGAACCCTTCATTTCACTCACTGGGGTAGACTGTTCTAATTCCTCGTGTCAGTTACCAGTTATCTTCTGTTAATTTCCCTCCGAAAGTTCTCCACTGCCTTAACCGGGTATTGAACTCACACTCTTTTGATCCTGTCACTGGATCTAACTAACGCCTTTATCCACTGTGCCATGTGTCCTCGGCGACACATGTCACAGTGGAGCAAAAAAAAAGGGTTCAGTTCGAAAGTTAAATAGTGTACATAATATCTCATCTCATAAATATAGACAGATACTGAAAGGCCGAAACGTCGTAATAAATATGGTGACACAGATGAGCAAAATAGTCCGAATAATGTAAATAGTGTACATAAAACCTCATCTCATAAATATAGACAGATACTGAAAGGCCGAAACGTTGGAATAAATATGGTGACAAAGATGAAGACAATAGTCTGAATAATGTAAATATTGTTTCATAATACCTCATCACAGAAATATAGACAGATACTGAAAGGCCGAAACGTTGTAATAAATATGGCAACAAAGACGAATGACAATAGTCAGAATAATGTAAATAGTGTACATAATACCTCATCTCAGAAATAGTGACAGATACTGAAAGGCCGAAACGTTGTAATAAATATGGCGACAAAGACGAAGACAATAGTCTGAATAATGTAAATATTGTTTCATAATACCTCATCACAGAAATATAGACAGATACTGAAAGGCCGAAACGAAGTAATAAATATGGCAACAAAGATAAGGACAATAGTCCGAATAATGTAAATAGTGTACATAATACGTGATCTCAGAAATATAGACATATACTGAAAGGCCGAAACGTTGTAATAAATATGGCAACAAAGATGAGGACAATAGTCCGAATAATGTAAATAATGTACATAATACGTGATCTCAGAAATATAGACAGATACTGAAAGGCTGAAATGTTGTAATAAATATGGCAACAAAGACGAGGACAATAGTCCGAATAATGTAAATTATGTACGGGATACACTATACTAACAAAGGATCTAAATGACTAACTTAGTTATTATTGCTTTAGTCCAATCACGCTTCTCTCTTTATCTTACTTTTCCTGTGTCGGTTTTGTTTTTTATATGTATGTCTATATACGCGTTTTCTGAATCTGTGGATATTTGCGTGTGTGCGAAAGAAAGACAGACTGACAGAAAGAAAGAAAGATTTGGTATTTCTGTTGATATAATAAACTTCCTGACACTGACTTTGAAAACCAGTGTGTATGTTTTGCTTCCTGTACAAGACATGCTTAACTTGCATGAAAATTATTTGATTCTTGTTTACTTTCTTAGCTAACACGTCAGTATAAAATGAACGAAGAAAATGCAGATTATTCCTTCATAAATTTTGGTCAGCAATGTACATTTCTCTCCATTCCTTTGTCTTGGTATTCAATTGTCCTCTTATTATTATTATTATTATTAATATCATAATATTCCACGCCCCCCCCCCCGGCCCAACCCTCACTCCCCAGTAATCGATAATATTTCTCTCGATATCGATGTATTATTGCCGAGAGAGAAAATAAGTAAATTCTTGTTTCTCGACAGAAACACTGGTTGGCTGTGAGCAATTGGGTGTCAGGCAGATGAACGGGTGGTTAGGGCTTGGCAGGGGTGGGTGATGATTCTGTTCCTGACCGTATGCGTCTGGCCCAACAAGCTGTAATCGATGTTTAACCTAAACACTTCATTGAACAGAAGTTGCGCCATTAGAGGTCACATGATTGCAATATTTATCGAAGAACCTATTAATGGTCATTTGAAAAAAAAATGTGACATTGGTTTACGTGTAATTTCGAAGGTTATCTTTTAGGGTCTCGTGTTTCGATTTTCGTCATGTGCCTTGGCCTTCCTGAATAAAAGTTTGAAATTTGGAGATGGACTACCCCCCTTTTACTTTTTTTCGCCTTACGATGTTTGGCTTTATTGTTTCGGTTTTTGATATCTCGATTTACAACTCTCATCAGATTTATGTCGCCTCGAGGATTCGGTAAACAGCACCTTCGCAAATAAAATAAATACATTTTAAATTGGATTCGCGTAGTTGGCAAAAAATAAATTGTCTTTGAGATCAGTTTATCCGAACGATTAATGAATATGTTATACTTCAAAAGGAAGCTTGAGAATACGCCGGTCGAAAAAGCAAAGCTATGTCAGCATGAAAAATTCATGGTATTGTGAGAATTCTTCATTTTAGCATTTCAGACAAAATTTGTAATGTTTTTTTTTCTTTTACGCATTTCATTTTAAATCCTGTAGAATTTATATTCTCCTGGTTTACAGGAAACTTATTTCCAAAAATTCTGAAATCAATTTCAGTTACATTTCCAGTTCATCTGGATTGGCAACAGTTGCCAATGTTACAAACTGACAGTCAATCTGGCATCTGCTTTGAATTACCAATATTTGGTTATAGAGTAAGGAGCATCACCAACTCATCTTTTTCTTTCAGCTGATTTTAGAGAGAAACTGTTTCCTATAAGTGATATCAAGTTTTATAAATGCAAGGTGTCGTTTCATTATTTTTTTTTCTCTCGAATCTGTACACAAACTTAGTATACGTCATTACAACCCCGAGTTTGATCCTCACTGGGTGCCCCATACTTTCGTCCTTGTGTCACATCTAAGCTACGCTTGGATAAACACTACAACATTACAACCCCTGAAGAGAGAAACGGAATCTTTCATATTTTGCATCTGAGAAAAACAATGTATGAAAACAAACTATAAAAGACTTTAGTTTGATCATGTTGGCAAAATTAGACAAAGCAGAATCTGTCCTAGAAAATGAAAATCGTAAAACACATTGAGATTTCGACATTCACTCCAATCACAATTTCCAAGTAGCACTAAATCTGGCATTCGTGAAAATTGCGCCTACCATATCGTTGAGAAATTGGAAAAATACCAGGTACATGCCAGGGAGCTGAGAAAGGGCGTGGCATATGAAGGCGGGGATCGTGCCCAGAAAAGTAGTCGCATTTGGAACTGTGACAAAAACTAGAATAAAACAAAAAATCTCGCTGAACTGGAGATCCGAGTGAGAGTTGAAACCACATCTGCTCAGATACGGAGATGGTGATGTAACTGTAAGGAAACTTTTCTGAATCAGTCTTTAACGATGACCAGCAGACCAACTGGACGAAAACTCAATGAATATTAGTAATAGTAATAAATACAAGGAAAGCACAATACACCGACTAAAGCTGCAAAATACTCTAAAAAGAAAGCAAATGCAACCGACCAGATACAGAAACAATGTCGAGATAAATCGCTTCTCAGTTAATATTTTGCCCGTACCAAACAAACTAATGTAGACAAATCTCGTACCCATCAGTGTCTACGTACTCTGGGGTTAAAAGCTGAAACCGAAGGTTTTATTCTTGCCACACAGGACTAATGTTTGCTAAAAAAGCACACATACTGAAAAATTGTGTTAGTCCAAAATGCAGATTCTGTGATAAATATCCAGAATAAATATCTTGTATCAGGTTGCGCGGTATTGGCACCCACTGAATATAAAAAAAAACGGCATGACTGAGTGGGCCAATATCTGCAGTGGAAAATCTGCAACGCTTAAGGAAAGGAAACTAAGAAATAGGCATGAACACCAACCAGACCTGCTTATAGAGATAACAATTTTATGGGACTGCACAATGCACACAGAACAACCAAAGCTAATCGCCCTGACATCGTTATTAGAGACCGCAAACCAAAAAAATGCCTCTTTATTGATACCGCAGTCCCAGCAGACTGCAATGTATCTTTGAAGATCTTCAAAAAGCTATCAAAATTCAAGGACCTTGAAATCGAAATCTCAAAAATGTGGTGCATGAGGACATCAACAATTCCAGTTGTAGTTGGGTCCCTCGGATTAGTTGGAAAAGTTTCCAATAGACTCATTAAAAGGATTCCTGGCAGCCTATGCTTTAAAGAAATACAAAAATTGTTTTCAAGAGTACAGCCCACATATTACGAAGGTCTTTATCTATGTAAAATATATTGTTTAATTGCTCACTGGAAAATGTCATGATGCCATTTCTGACCTTAGAAACCCGGAAAGAAATGAGTACACACCAGAAATCAAATAAAATAAAATAATAATAATATTATATAGTTTACTGAAGAACAATCTATGAAATAGTATTGACACGAAGAGACATTGAAAGAAAACTAAAGAATATAAAAGGAGTAATAATGAATACACTGCACTATATTTTAAGGTTGCTATCACCACACTCACTGCAATATATCATCCTCATTGCTCATAATCTAATTGCGACATCAATTATCATATCGATAAAGGCAATTATTCTAACATAATCATCACTGCATATACTGCAACTTATTCCTGCATGCACCACTCTTTCTTTCAATAATAATAAATGGAAAGAAATTATTACAAATTTACAACGATATCCTTTTAAACCAATTACCAGGGATAAAGCCTTCGTATCCAAAGACGATTTTGATATATTTTACATCTGTTGAAAAGAAATATTAAATAAACTATCGTCGCTATCTGAATTAGAATGTAATAACAATACCGGGTTTTAAATGGGATCACCTAGAACATTAACGATCAATTAAAGTTACACCACTACTAACCATGGGTATATCATACCCGATTTTGAAAATATCAAAAAAAAAATCAAATATAAATCTTTATTTAAAATATTTTACATGCAGGCACTTCAACCTTTGTACTTTGAGTTAACATTAATAGGAACTGAAAAATATTGAAAATATTTAAATAATTGGGAATTAAAGAAATATTGCTACATTGATAATATTCGTTATTTTAATGTCAAAGTTAGGGTCGAAATTTATAAATACTGTCTCTTCACCTTTGTCGGCTAAATGCATATGATTCCGAACTAATTTAAATGACCCCAGTAATTTTTATGTCAAGAAGAATATAATGAAAAAGTTGTCATTATATAGGACTTTTTATTTGGTATAAAATTCCTACGAAAAAAAAATATTTCAAACAAATTTTTGAGGTAGTACTAACGTGCACACAACAAAGTCAGATGACACGAGCCGAGTTTAAAAACAGACGGAAAATCTTTTGCTGACACACAAAAAACTGAATGAATTACACAAATTAAATGTTTTGTTGGCTAAATACTGGCACATGTAAGTAAATTATCAATAAAAATGAAATCTCCCTTTTTACAATCAAAATTATAGTGCTGCATATGAAGGTCCTCAGAAAAAGTGAAGAAAAGGAGAAAATAATTCTCTGAATATTTTCCAAATTTACACTGTTACAATTTTCGAAGCAACGTTGGTGGTTCCAGCGAAGAATAGGTCAAGCACACCAACTGAATACTTTTCCTTGATGTGACAGATATCAGTTCTCGTCTGGTGGTTATCAAATTTCTTCTGCGTTGTTTTCCTTATGGACCGGGGCAGCTATTCGTCGATTCAGAAAATTAAATCCAAGCCCCACCCAATTCACCTTAAAAAGCCTACCTATCAACTCGTTTTGCAAAAAGTTAGAGGTTGAACCATCAGATACTATAAAATTGAAGGAGGAATTATATAATCAATTTCCTGAGGTATTTTCAAACGGGTTGGGACGATGCAACAAATTTAAGGCCAAAATAGAATTAAAAGAAAACGTCCAACCAATTTTTAAAAAGAAGCGAAATGTACCGTTCGCTACTATAGAAAAAATAGACAAAGAATTGGAGAGACTTGAACAAACTGGGATTCTATCAAAAACAGAGTTTAGTGAGTGGGCAGCACCGATGGTTTATGTAAAAAAGAAGTCAGGAGAAATTCGCGTATGAGCAGATTTTTCGACGGGACTCAACAAGGCAATAAAAGACCACCATTACCCACTACCGAGCCCAAAGGAGATATTTACAAAGCTCAACGGCGGTAAGATATTTTCAAAAATAGATCTTAGTGAGGCTTATCTACAAATCCCAGTACAAGAAGAGAGTAAGAAAATCCTTTGCATTAACTAGCTGTACAAGTTCAACAGACTACCATTCGAAGTAAAAGTTGCACCACCAATTTTTCAGCAAACGATGGACACAATGTTCACGGGCCAGAATTTCGCGACCGCTTATCTGGATGATATTCTAATTAAGAGCGACAATGTTGAAGAGCACACATCACACATAAAAGAAGTTTTTAGAAGACTTCAGGACTTCGGCTTCAAAGTAAAAGGAGAAAAGTGTGATTTTTTTACTAAATGAAATTAAATATTTAGGTCAAATAATAAATGAAAATGGCAGGAAACCGGACCCAGAGAGGGCATCGGCAGTTAAAAATATGCCGGAACCAAAGAATATTGCAGAACTGCAAAGTTTCCTGGGCCTAGCTAACTACTATGGAGAATTTATTGATAATATGCATAAACTGAGGCTCCAAATACACTTCTAGGAATATGAAGGGAAACCCTTTTATTAAACGCAGCTGTTTTCCCATAAATCAAAATGTACCAAAAATATTTTCGAAATTAAAAAATTAAGCAAAGCCCAACGCAGCGTCCGCTTTCTCTCTGAAAGGCAGACAATGCACACACAAGCAGCTTAAATTTCTTATGACCAACTGTAAAAGAGAGTACCTAAGTTTATATAACAATTATGTGTGAAGGGTGCAGGGAAATGACTGGGTTCTTGAACGTTTTAATTTTGTTTCACTCTTGCCGGAAACGTTCTCTTGTTCTGTAAAACTGAAATTTTAGTTTCGCAGAAATCGCTTTTACAAGAATTCTAACAAAAATTGTTCAACAGGAACTAGACTTAATGAAATTGTCGCGAAATTTCCGCCTGTTCTTTAAGCGTACAAAACTTCACGACAACTTTTGAAAACAATGACAATCACAAATTGCTTAATGGACTCCATCGCTAAGTAAACAAAAAAAGGCACGTATTTAATGCATTTCACTTACAAGAAGTTAGTGTTATCTCAAGGCGTCAAGCCATAAAAAAAAATTATATCTAATTATTAAATGTCAGGTATCAAAACAAATAAACCGAGAATTGTATATACATATATAAAAAATATATACTTAAAAAGAAAAAACGTTCTTGATAATGGCTAAAAGAATAGCCGAAAGCGCCCGTATATGCAGAACTTTTGGACAGTTTTTACACACTTTGTGTCCTGGAAAGAAAACAGGAAGAAATATTAAGTACAAAAGCTTAATCGCAGTGCTTTGCTATTCATCTTTAATGAAGCTTGTAGATAGATAGATAGATAGATAGATAGATAGATAGATAGATAGATAGATAGATAGATGAATATTGACACTGAGATAGATAGATAGATAGATAGATAGATAGATAGATAGATAGATAGATAGATTGACACTGAGGTTGATAGATATTGACACTGAGATAGATAGATAGATAGATAGATAGATAGATAGATAGATAGATAGATAGATATTGACACTGATAGATAGATAGATAGATAGATAGATAGATAATAGATAGATAGATAGATAGATAGATAGATAGATAGATAGATGAATATTGACACTGAGATAGATAGATAGATAGATAGATAGATAGATAGATAGATGATAGATAGACACTGAGATAGATAGATAGATAGATAGATAGATAGATAGATAGATAGATAGATAGATAGATAGATAGATTGACACTGAGGTTGATAGAAATTGACACTGAGATAGATAGATAGATAGATAGATAGATAGATAGATAGATAGATAGATATTGACACTGAGATAGATAGATAGATAGATAGATAGATAGATAGATAGATAGATAGATGAATATTGACACTGAGATAGATAGATAGATAGATAGATATTGACACTGAGATAGATAGATAGATAGATAGATAGATAGATAGATATTGACACTGAGATAGATAGATAGATAGATAGATAGATAGATAGATAGATAGATAGATAGATAGATATGTTCTAGGCTCCTACTAACGCTAATGTGTAAAACAAAAACCTGTAAAACAACAAGCATGATGGCGCCACTCTAGAATTCTGCTCACATAACATTTAATGTGTGTGGCGTACAAATCTAGTTCCGAGTAGACATAATTATACAGGGTGTGTGGGGTAGTTGAGGAGATATTCAATCGAAAATGTACGTAGCTGGCCACGGTCCTCCACAGATTCCTTTACTATATTACTTGCGAATTGTCATGACTTCCTGGGGAATACAGTGTAGCGTTTTCTAGTTGCATTCTCAGTGTATTTTACCTCGAAGTTATCCTTCTTTATAATTGGTTACTGTGATGAGTGCCCGGTTCAGAAGAAATGATTTCATGCCTTCTCCAAAGAATTCGTGCAACGTAAACACAACAGACTAGTTCGTAACTTGGCCTCGGGGTACTCTCGATACATACTTTTGAAAGGTTTGGTTTGGTTTATTTTGTTTAACGGCATATCAACCTTAATGGTTTATTTAATGCCGACAACATTTTTAGGATAGATTCGTATGAATAGAATATATATTCTTTGGTTTAGATTGGTTTGGTTTATTTTGTTTTACGGCATATAAACCTCAATGGGTTATTTAATACCGACAATATTTTTAAGATAGATTCGTATGAATAGAATATGTATTCTTTGGTTGAGATTGGTTTGATTTATTTTGTTTTACGGCATATCAAGCTCAATGGGTTATTTAATGCCGACAATATTTTTTATTGCTGGTAATATTTTGTTTTATCAAAGATCTGTTTCTGGTAATACTTTTCCATCAAAATTGTATTGCTGGCAATAATTTTTTTTTTAAAGTATTACTGGTAATAGTCAACTATTTGCCCATAGCTGGGACCCTAACAGGTGTTACCACCCCGGGTCAGGGTGAACCTGGGAACACCAGCAATTAAGAGGTGATTCCACGCTCTTCAAGACATCCTGATCAGAGACCTTGCTGCTTTGATGTAGTTGATGTAGTTTATCGTCTTACCCAGGACGCGGATGTAGTTTAACCCAGGTCGAATGTTTGAAAGGAAATTAGTATGTTAAACTTTCGCATATGCCACATAATATTACGTTAGGTTGATAATACACACACACACACACACACACACACACACACACATATATATATATATATATATATATATATATATATATATGAAATGAGAACGAATCAAAATAAATTCAAACGTTTATAACATTAATTTAACATAGGGCTCAATACAATCCAATAGTAGAGAAATTTTCTTTATGACAGGATATTACATCAAACATGTCTAAAAAAGCTACACAAATGCACTCATGTTTTGATGTGTATCAACACATCTCATCAGGCGTTAGTAATTTACTGATTATTACAATTATTAGTATTTACTTACTAACAACCTATTTTCCCGCGAACAAAAAAGAAAAGAAAAAGAGCAAGAAAGAAACACACAAGATATAATCTCTTTTACAGGGAAATGGAAGATGAGAAAAAATAAAATATAAATGTAAGGAAAGTACAGAAATATCAAGTAGCGAGACATGTTATATTGATAATCGGTTCGACCAATCAGATTGACCTATTCCAAGTAAGAGGTTATGAAACACAGATTCAAAATTGCAACGAATACAGATGTAATATTTGAAACACAAATTTCGCTACAATGTAGTCTGACGGCTGACATTTTTCTGTGATGAAGGAACTTAATTTAACAACACCTAACAGTAGATAGATAACATGCCTCTTTAAGAAATAAAAGAAGAAAAAGGAAAGAAAAAGATTTAATAACTTAACGAAAACTAAAATTAAACAAAATATTAAAAATAAATGGAGTAAACAAAACTATTAGCATACAGATTATATAAAATAATAAAATATATATATTATACTTAATGGAATGCAACTGTTAACTAAAGGGTTTTATATAGGGCATTAATAAAACAAATCAATAGAGAATATTAAAGCGTCAGCTAAACTTATCTAACTCGTGACAAAATATTACAAGTAATATTAGAAAAATAACGTACAAACTATGCTACATCAAAAAAATTATATATATATTTGAGACATTCGTTATGTTTATACGTTCTTTTTAAAGATACAAATATTTAAGCAAATGCTCTGTTTCTAATAAATAGTATTAACAACATTTACTGGCCTAAATATCCGAGAACTTTTCATAGAAAATATTCGTCCTCCGACAGGAATCGAACCTGTATCCTATACGGAACAATCATATAGCCTGATGTGCCTTAAGCTATTGGGCCACAGAGGATCGTTCGGTCAGCAAGGTCGATTTTATTGCTTTTAGACCTCAATCTTCCATGAATCTCTCACGTAGATTCATATCTGTGCAATGCGTATCCAAATGTAAACAAATGACGTCACACATTATGAAATGGACAAAGTCCGACAATTATTTTAAGACATTTTTATGTTTATACATTCTTTTTATAGATACAAATATTTAACTAAATACTCTGTTTTATAATATAACCTGACGTGCCTTAACCGATTAGGCCACAGAGGACTGTTCGGTTAGCAAGGCCGATTTTACTGTTTTTAAACACAAAAATGCTTTAAATAATTGTCGGACTTAGTCCATTTCATAATGTATGGCATCACTTTTTACATTTGGATAAGCATTGAGCAGATATGAAGGAATGAGAGAAAATCATGGAAAATTGTGTTTAAAAACAGTAAAATCGACTTTGCTAACCGTGTGCTCCTCTGTAGCCCAATCGGTTACGGCACGTCAGGCTATATGAAAGTTCCGTACAGGATAATGGTTCGATTTCTGTCAGGGGGACGCATATTTTTTATGAAAATTTCGTGGACATTCAGGCCGGCAAATGTTGTTAATACTGTTTACTATAAACAGAGCATTTACTTAATATTTAATATTTGTATCTATAAAAAGAACATCTAAACATAAAAAATGTCTTAAATAATTGTCGGACTTGGTCCATTTCATAATGTGTATATATAGATAGATAGAGAGAGAGAGAGAGAGAGAGAGAGAGAAGGAGATAGAGATATATTAATGTATATTTGGACAACAACCTTTCTTTTAAACATGTTTCGTTGAACATGGCAGCCAAGCAAAACTTAATTAATATTTTATTTAATTTTTCAAACATTTTGACATTTTCACGTATAATGTGACTAAGGGAGAGCAAAAAATTGTCTTTATTGTCCATTATCCCAAACGCTTTCGACCATTTCTTTAGCCATTTTCAAAATGGTTTCTTTTTAGATCTTGTTAATTTCTCTTCACGCTTGACTGTTTAAGATGTTTGTTTTGTTGTTTTGAATACCAGTATCATTCGTTTATTCCGAGTTTCACGTGTTGAATATGGCTGGAATTCAACCATTTTGTTTGTTTATCGATGATGAAGTTGGGAAAATTATTATTCACTAACGTTTGTTTTATGTATTTTTATTCACACATAAATATTATCTGGGATGGGGAATTTAAGTATGCTTTATTTAGGATTTTTTTTTACCACTGTTATTTTATATCTTTGCATTGGCTATCATTCTTACAAAAAATACATGACACCAGTAATAAAAATTACCAAACAACAAAACATCAATATATTTTACTGCAACCAGATGTACAATAATTATAAGCAGAGCAAATTCGCTATACGAAGGATCATTAAATGACATATTTCTACTGTAAATCCCCCAAAATATATAAAACTTATATTACAGAAAATGGAAAACCTCAAACCTTGTAATCAATATAACTCGACCAAATCTAAACTAGCGATGACCAATATAGAGTATCAATTACACTGCCAAGTATAAGACTGCTTCTTGTTATAAATATATCGGAAATACTAATACCTTCTTGAGTAGACGCTTTATATATCACTTACCTGATCAAAGTGTTATAAAAAAAATCTAGCAACTCACAATTTAAAGCACCCTTAAGAAAAATTCTGGTCGAAAACATTAATATTCTACATAAATCATATTACCGTAAAAATCTCACAGTTAGAGAGTCCCTGTATATAAAACATCTCGATCCCACTATCAATCTCACCTTATTCAACAGTTGATATAAGGGTGTTGAAATTTTGTTTTCTTTAATAGAAAGACTCTCAGTTAAATTCCAGCCATGCTCAAAACGTGAAGCTTGGAATAAACACTCCTACTAGTATTTCAAAAAACACAAAACACACATCTTAAATAGTTTAAAGAAGTGGCAGAAAGCTCTTGGCTCAATGGAGAATACGGATGATTTTTGCATTCCCTTATATGCACCAAAGGAAAAAATGTGAGACTGCTGGAAAAACTATATATATATATATATATATATATATATATATATATATATATATTGTGCTAGGTGTCGTAGGCGATTATGGTGGCTCTCCACAAGTTACTGTCTCTTGTAGCGCTTAATAAACTTAGTTTTTCTGTTGTTTCTCTTAAATCATGTTCCGCCTTCCATTTACTTAACCTCACTAAGTATGTTATTTGTCACTCTTGTCCTCTATCTGTCCCGGGAGTATCAGATTTTCCAAGCCTTCCTTCCTCATTATGTGCCCCAGAAACCTCACCTGTCTCTGCATAATGTTTAAGTAAAAGTTTCTTTTTATTTCCATCTTCTCCAAAACTTCCTAATCGTTCGCATGTTCAGTCCTCAGCATCCTTCTCTAGAACCGCATTTCTGTTGCTTCAAGTCTCTTCTTCATCTTTAAGGAGATTGTCCAACACTCGCTGCCATACAGGAGGACAGATATCACATAGCAGTTCAGTATTCTTTTCTTTGTTTCTAGCGAAATTTTCCTATTTCTTATTATTCTGCTTAGTTTTGGAATGCTTCTTTGGCTATCCCAATACGCCTTTGGATTTCAATTTCAGTTTTGCTCTTTCTATATTCTCTTTAAAAAAGAACACTTCCGAGATAGTTAAATTTCCTCACTTGTTTGATTTTGGGATCTCTGATTTGCAATTCACATTTTGAGTTCATTCTTTTGCTAACAACCATTCTGTATTTTTACAATGGATATTTGACCCTTTCTTCTCGCTTTCCTTCATTAACTTCTGTACGAGATTTTGTAGCTAATTTTCCGTGGCTCCAGGAAGCGTAAGCGAGAGAAAAATTGCTAAACGTTCCGTGTAGTTAGAATTTTGACAACATGAAACGAGTAGGATTTGTTTGAACTCTGTGGGCGTACAATACTTAGGGTGATGGATTGTCTAATTTAACGTTTCAATATAAGACAGAAAAGCACGAAAGTAGGGAGAAAGTTTCTGATAGTGAAGACTGTCCCAACGCATGTTCGGATATCAGTTTCGCACTATCCGTTTTCTGTCAAAACATTTGCCAGATATTTAAATTTCCTCACTTGTTTGTTTTTGGTATCTCCAATTTGCAATTCACATTTTGGGTTCATTCTTTTGCTAACAACCATGCATTCTGTCTTTTTATAATGGATATTTGACCCTTTCTTCTCGCTTTCCTTCATTACATTCTGTAGGAGATTTTGTAGCTTTCTTTTTGTGTCTGCTATCAACACTGTGTCATCTGCATACCTTATGTTGTTAAGATTTTAACCGCTTCGTAACCAAAAATAAAATATATTTTTAATTTTACGTAAATTGAAAGTTTTATTTTAAATTTTCATCACTTGTTTGATTTTGGTATTTCTGATTTGAAATTCACATTTTGGGTTCATTCTTTTGCTAACAACCATGCAATCTGTCTTCTAGCAATTGATGTTTAATCCTTTCTTCTCGCTAAGCTCGACAAAAATCGACGGTAATAAGTCCATCCTACATTCTAATTGCGTTGGCAATTAAAAACTTTTGCATACAATTTCGTCAATGAATGCATAAATGCTTGCAAATCTCAGATATGTTGCACAATGATTCGAGGAACTTAAAGAGTGTAATCAGTCCATGGATTCTATTTGCTTTTGTCTTTTAGCCTCGTTAACAAATCCTTTCATGTAATTGCTTTACCGATACCAAGAGGAAAACTTTGATGAACAAGGTGAAAAATATGTTACACCAAGTTATTTTTATCATTTTTATGGGCATTTGAGTAACCCCTAATAAATACTTAGTTATAACAGGGAATTAATGTGTATTTATATAACCATGTCTGAGAAAAATAGGAACTGACCTAATGTGAGCTGACATTTAAAACACAATTTTAACGAACGTACCATGGAAGATGAAGACAGACAGATAGACAGACAGACAGATAGAAATTTCTAAAGAATGAAAGTATTTTTTTAAAAATGTTTAATCCATCATATATCTGACTTTATTTTCGTGGATAACTGTATTTAAGTAGACGCCCCGTTTATTCTGTGTCTACCAGCCTGTGACTCTAGAAAACATAAAAAAGAAAATGCACTTTGCGGCAGGATTCGAACCTACACTTACCTTTGCGGGCGAAAGCAGAGATTGATCAATCGTGCTTTTACCGCACGGCTACGTATAGCTTCACAGCAAAGCATTTTTCTATTGTGGCTTTAAAACACACTCACTTGTTCAGGTTTTCTGCTCAATCTCGTATCCGAAAGGTAAACAAAGCAATTTCTAAAGAATTAATGGATTTTATTTTTTAATCCAGCATATTTTATTACTTCAGACGTTATGTTTAGTGGATACTCATATTTGAATAGACGCCCACATTGTTTTAAACAGTAATTATGTCGTCTACCGGTCTTAACGTTCGAGAAATCTTAATAAATGCACCCTCAGATAGATAGATAGATAGATAGATAGATAGATAGATATCAAGAGATTGAGATAGATAGATAGATAGATAGATAGATAGATAGATAGATAAAGAACAGACTGAGATAGATAGATAGATAGATAGATAGATAGATAGATAGATAGATAGATAGATAGATAGATAGATAGATAAGAAGAGACTGAGAAAGATAGATAGAGATTGATGAAGAACAAAATAGAAACTGGGTTAGATATATAAATACTTTGAAATAGCGATAAAACTAAATGAACTATGAAAAACATACAAACCTAAGTAACATTTGTTTCCTCTTTTCTCTTTTACGTAAGTACCGCATAAGAACATGAAGAATACAAAGCGTAGAAAGAGTGTAAGAGACATCATTGTCTGAGAGAAAAGGACAAGTTTTATTTGAAGTTAAATGCGCATGCTCCCGTTGACGTCACTTGCCTGATTAGACGAACGTCACGGGCCCAACATGGCGTTGGCATTTTGAGTAGCGTATCTACGTTTAGTGTCACGCATTAATTTATTGACAGTCGAAAGTCCACTCGATAAGACATTTTCTTTCTTCTCGTATGCCAATAGAGTGACATTTATCATAGCGTGCTAATGTTTGGAAGGAGACTCCGAAATGGCTGCAAAAGTCGTCACATCCAGTGAGGGCAGATACTGTCCACGCACAAAAAAAACCCGGCTGCCACTGAAAGAGGTGAAATCAGGCACAATATCTTTTCATGCAACGATGCACTTTCCCACACATGACAGTATTATTCATCTAATCCAAATCAAATAGCAATAAGTAAACAGATATAAATATACTGGTATAAACATAGATAGATTGATACATAATGAGATAGATAGATAGATAGATAGATAGATAGATAGATAGATAGATAGATAGATAGAAAACAGCGGAAGACAATAGATAGATAGATAGATAGATAGATAAATAGATAGATAGATAGATAGATAGATAGATAGATAGATAGATAGATATGAACAGAGAGAGAATGTTAAATACAGACTAAGATAGATAGTTAGATAGATAGATATATAGATAATGGGCCGAGATAGAGAGAAAGATAAGGTCAGATAGATAGATAGATAGATAGATAGATAGATAGATAGATAGATAGATAGATATGAACAGAGAGAGATAAAGAACATAGATAGATAGATAGATAGATAGATAGATAGATAGATAGATAGATATGAACAGAGATAGATAAAGAACATAGATAGATAGATAGATAGATAGATAGATAGATAGATAGATAGATAGATATCAACACAGAGAGATAGAGAGATAAAGAACAGAGATAGATAGATAGATAGATAGATAGATAGATAGATAGATAGATAGATAGATATGAACAGAGAGAGATTTTTAAGTAGAGACGAAGATAGATAGATAGATCACACTAAGATCGAGAAATGTCAATCGACTTAGAACGAAGGATATCAAAATGTAATGTGAACAAAAAGAATACTAATACTAATACTCATAACATTAATTTAAAAGAGGGCTCAATATTTATTACAAGTTATTACATACGAACAATCAAGTAAATCACAAGAAAGATGTATATTTCTTTCGATGCCTAATATAAGCGCCTCATTAGGCGATGAATAAAGATGTTTATAAAAGATTTTATTTAAAAAAGCTACTTCTTTTTACATTTTTAAAAATTTAAGAAAAAGAAAAGTTCTTGATAGCAATTCAGCCAATGAGAAATCGTTAAATGATGATAATTTAACTTTTGAATAGCAGTCAATTATTAAATGAGAGATTTGAAACTACTGTTAATTGTAGGCACATTAAGGATTTAACCTTACATTCGTATTATGTTATATTCAGTCAGTTATGTGCCATGCGTGATACACGTTTGGGCGATCATGTATCTTTCGATACATGAATGACGAGGCAGATTTTTTCCCGCAGTATTTTGCCATTTATTTCTGCAGTAGACCAGTAGCCAACTAAGGCTATAGATCTATCCTGCTGTTTACCCATAGCTAGTGGGGAAGAAGAGGATTCATATCTTTCCCAAGAGTATTAGCACGTAAGTGAATGTAATGGATTCAACTAGAATTCGAACTCGGTTCTCAATCCAAGCCGCTATCCATTACTCCAATGCACCTTCATATAAACATTTTAATGTTATCCTTACTGATTTATCTTAAAGCAAGATCATAAATAGATTTGTACTCGTATGTTACTGGTAATAATGTTTGTCGTATATAGGTTTATACTTATATTACGATTATAATGATTAGTAATAGTTTTAAATTTATAAAATTCATATAAATATTCTAAAATTTATGTTATTTTTAATTTTTAATGTAATGTTTTTTTATAGTTAATTTATTTTGTATACCTAATGCTTTTAGTTCTTAAAGTGCCTTTTATTTACATACTATGTTTACTTTTGTTAAACAAAATGTTGGTTGCTTTCAAAATGCCAAAGAATCTTAACGGATACATTGTATCTAAAATATTTTCTATTCTGTTGCAATCATATCCTGTTAATTTTTTTAATCTTTTCTCTATGACTCCTATCCCAATGTTATCGTTTTTTTCATTGGCTGAATTGTTATCAACATATTCTCCTGTCTTTCTTTCTTTCTTTTTTCCGTTTTTTTTTCTTTTTTGTTTTCTTTTTTCTTTGTATTGGTTAATTTTGTTATATTTCTCTCTTTCGTTTTTTCTCTTCTTTCCTTTTCTCTTCCTTTTCTTCGGAGAAGGAATGATTTTTATGTTTTTCTTTTCTTAAATCTTCCTATTTCCCCTTTCTTCTTTCTTTTTCCTTTTATTGATTTCTTGTCCTCTTCTTTTTTCTGCTTTAACCCGCATATTTCTTTCTTTTCCTTTTATGGACATTTTTATATATTTCTTTCTTTTCCTTTTATGGAAATTCTCCTTATATTCTTCCTAAATTTTTAAAAATGAAAAAAGAAGTGATGTTTCATAAGCAGCTTTTTTTAAAAAAAAATTGTTTATAACCATCTTTGTTCACCATCTGATGAGATGATTATATTAGGCATAGAAACAAATATGCGTCTTTGTATTGATTACTTGTAGGTTCGCATGTAATGTCTTATAATATATATATATATATATATATATATATATATATATATATATATAAAAGTATGTGTATATGTATATATAAATATATATATATATATGTGTGTGTGTGTGTGTGTGTGTGTGTGTGTGTGTGTGTGTGTGTGTGTAATATATATATATTATTATTTATATATTATATGCGCGGTACTTATTAGAAAGCGCTCAATATCAGAGATAGAGCTAACATATTTGGTTGGATTGATGTGAGTTTGTGACCCTGGGTTTCACGCTTTTGCGATCGTTAGACAAACTGATGATTTTTTAAAATTTTGGATTCATGTATATTGCGTGTATTGGTGTTATTATTGGAGTGGGGGGAATCGTCGTCGTGATGTCACTCATGCTAACGCAAACATTGATGCATGTCCGTACACCCACTGAGGTAAGCACATACACATACACACTCACTCGTCCGCCGTTGCTCATACAGACATAAACATATGTGGACAGTATGGGACTTAACATATGTATGTATATGTGTGCTGTTGTCTATATACATACGCATTTGTATGTTAAAATTCAAAGTTCGAAAGTGTAGCGAAAATTTCTCGTGAATGTATAGATGTCAGCAATCAGAGCATTTTTTTATTCTTTCGCTGAATAATATTTACTTGCATGCACGTATATACGTGTGGTGGGGTCTGTGTAAAATTATGATAGGTAAAAATTGCTATTATTTTTATTTTTTTTAAAAAGCGTGAAACCCAGGGTCGCAAACTCACATCAATCCAACCAAATAAATATATATATATATATATATATATATATATATATATATATATATATACAAAACATGGTAATAATATTATTAATACAATTACTTCAAAATTTTAAGATTTTGATATAATTTTAGTAATATTTTTTAATCCTTTCAACAGAAGTAGAGCAATAAAGCTACTAAAACAGAAGGGTTTGCTGGATATAAAAGAGTATGAGACTTCGATCAAGGACCAACTTAATAAAAAATATGCAAATGTTGGGCAATTTTTGTCTTTATTTTCAAACGAAATTAAAGCAGCCATACGAAGTTTAGAACGGCCTATGATCAAACAGAATGTACATTCACTGTTTGTTATATTTTACACTATTATGTTTAAATACATATATATATATATATGTGTGTGTGTGTGTGTGTGTGTGTGTGTGTGTGTGTGTGTGTGTGTGTGAAAATATATAGAAAATAGGAAGGAACTAGTTAGGTAAATAATCCAAAGTTCCTTAGTATTTTAGTTATTATTTTTTAAAAATAGTGCTCGATACAAAAGTAGAGCATAAATATAATTATTTATTTAAAAATATGATTCCAACTATATATATATATATATATATATATATATATATATGTATGTATGTATGTATGTATGTATTAGCTATAAACATTTTGTCATGTTCCTTCAGGATTTAAGAGATCATTACTCTGCACCAATTCCTCTTGTTTTATTATCTATCAATTGCTTTTCATTATTGGGAAAGGTAGTTTTTACTTCACTGCATAAGAGAAGATTGGATGGCTTTCAAAATGGCATCTGTGGGTAAATGAACCAAATAGACGCGGATGAAATTTGAACTCGGTTCAACGATTTCACTTCCTGCGCTGATATTCGTTGTACTACCCGCACATACACAAAGTAGCCGGAGAATATACACTGCGTAGTTACTTTCCGTTTTACTACAAATAATCCTTTTTCTAAAATGGTTTCTCCCGTAGACACATATAGCAAACGAAAAATAAATCGAGGCGGTGTAATGGTTAGCAATCCTATCTCGCTAGAACAATTACGACAGAGTAATGATTTCAATCCTCACTGGGTGTCCCATACTTTCGGCCTTGTACCACATCTAATCTACCCTTAGAAAATCAATATTGGGCACCTCGAGGCGGTGTAATGGTTAGCAAGCTTGTCTCTCTAGAACAATTACGGCTGAGTAGTGAGTTCGATCCTCACTGGGTGACCCATATTTTCGGCCTTGTGCCACATCTAAGCTACGCTTGAAAAATCACTATTGGGCACCTCGAGGTAGTGTAATGGTTAGCAAGCTTGTCTCGCTAGAACAATTATGAATGAGTAGTGAGTTCGATCCTCACTGGGTGCCCACTTGTTTCGGCCTTGTGCCACATCTAAGCTATGCTTGAAAAATCCCTATTGAAAACGAAAAATTTCAGATTAGAAAATTAGAATCTTAGAATTTCTCGGATCTGGTCCTTTCCAAATTGTTCTACCCCAAAATCAATACAATTCCGACATATTGATGAGGCTGTATTGATATATCCCCGTGATACTGATTTGCTTGACACAAGGTCAAATGAAAAGATTGTTAATTAAATCAGATAAGATTAAATACCTAAAAAAAGACAAAAAATAAGATAAACTAAAAAAAGTCGAACATACAATCGAATTTACATACGAAATGGCAAATAAACAATATATTTCCTAGATATCATGGTACACCGCATTAACACTAGCTTAAAAATATGTCCACTGAAAATCAACCAATAAAAACGAACTAATATATTTCTATTCCAATCAAAACAACAAAATAAAATCTGGAATAATCATCGGATTCTGCTTAAGAGCACTAACAA
>CAHIKZ030000263.1:957500-960000 GCA_903632075.3 Acanthosepion pharaonis | reverse complement strand
CTAATTGAGCTATGGTAAAAAATGTGTAGAGTTAGTCTGCGTGCCAAACATGTTGTAGTGTGGCCTATATAAATATTTACAAATTTTGATTGAACAGGAATACAATTCCTTAATGGGCGCTCGGATAAAAAACATTCGAACAGATTTTATATAATTTATTATCCGAAAAGAAAAAAAAAATTATTAGATCGCTTGAGAAATTGTATAAAATAACTATATAAAAGCACCTTGTCTGTCGTATTCAATTAAATGCATATATATATATATATATATATATATATATATATATATATATATATATATATATATATATAAAAAAGTTTATAGTTTGTATTCCTCGTAGGTTAATCGGATTGATATATAGATAAAGATGGCAATGATCCTAATATAAATAGTGTCATGAACTGTTTCTAAATTCACGATAACAAATATGGACAAAATACGAATATATACAAAACAAGTTGTATGTGTTTGTTTATGTATGTGTCCGTTTGAAAGGAATATTCAATGTATTCTGATTGAAAGTGCAAGAATTATTCCAAATATTTCTCGTCCAAAATTGACTTTTTCTTTCCCTCTTTCCAATTGTTTCGATAAAAAACATTTTTTTTTCCGGGACTGGAATCATTTCGAAACTAAATCTTCGGTTGATTTCATTTAATATATTAAAATACAATTTGATATTTTATGCAATATGTAAGATATTTAAATGCAACGCTCGCTGGAAGAGGAAATGCGTTCAGACAAATGCACATCTAAACTCAATGTCTCTGTCTCTTACCACTGGAAAAGAAAAAGTAAATAAATATTAGCAAGTTTAATGCATATAAATTCTACACTTGTATGGTATTTCTCTAGAGTTTAAAATGTTTCCACCTCCTTCTTCGCCACCACCAAGACATTTTTATGTTTATACATTCAAACCTGTAAATGTTGTTTAATACTGTTTATTATAAACAGAGTATTTACTTAAATATTTGTATCTATAAAAAGAATGTATAAGCATAAAAATGTCTTAAAATAATTGTCGGACTTTGTCCATTTCATAATGTGTGACGTCATATGTTTACATTTGATACGCCATGAGCAGATATGAATGTACGTAAGAGATCCATGGATGATTGAAGTTTAAAAGCAGTAAATTCGACTTGCTAACCTCTGTGGCCGAATTGGTTAAAAGGCACGTCAGGCTATATGACGATTTATCCTTGATCTAAGATTTCGGCTCGCGTGAACCATCTTCACAGTGGTTATATGGACATTTCGACAAAGAGATTCACCATCAAAGATGATATTTTGTATCAGTGTTTATTTGTTGTTTTTTATTTACTTTTCAAGCGCGTCACAGCACATTACATAGCATCTAGACACGTGGTTCTGTTGTTAATATTTCATCCCCTCGCGTCGTATGACGTCATAGATCCGCATCATGAATTTACGACCTGCGTCGGCTATTCCGCGACCGTTATCGGCGCATCAAAATCCTCAATGTCACCATAACAGAATGTCACCTTTAAATTCACCCCCGCTCTCTCGCTCACACGCACACGTTTCAAAAACAACTTTACAATCTGTCACTTTCCTTCTTTCTCTACCTCTTTCTTCTCTTCTCTCTAGCTTTATCCTCTTCTGTAAATCTAGTGTATCAATCTGGAGAAATTGTCTCCATTTATTAAGAGATTTCGGTCTGAAGAGATGAATATATAGAAATATTAACGAAATAAATTATAAAATAAATGAATATTTAAGCTTTTCCTCTTGCTTCATCATATATATATATATATATATATATATATATATATATATATATATATATCTATATTTCTGAGATGAGGTATTATGTACATTATTTACATTATTCGGATTATTGTCCTCATCTTTGTCGCCATATTTATCACAACGTTTCGGCCGTTGTACACTCCGGCCTTCTTCAGAGTGTACAACAGCCGAAACGTTGTGATAAATATGGCTACAAAGATAAGGACAATAGTCCGAATAATTTAAATATTATATATATATATATATATATATATATATATTGATACATGTTTCATTAAATAATATAGACAAGTTGTGCCTATTTTAAGTAAGTTTCTTTCATATTTTCTGATAAGCTTACTAACATTATCATTGAAAGATGAAAGAATATCAGCATATTGATACATGTTTAAATGTTTACATAAGCCATTATCAGAGATAACAATTACATTTCACTATATCAAACAATACACGAACGAAACAATAATGATAGTTGCATGAAAAATTTCAAAGCAACGACTAACTCGTTTAGTGATTTTCCAAGCGTAGCTTCGATGTGGCACAAGGCCGAAAGTAGGGGGCACCCAGTGAGGATCGAACTCACTACTCAGGTGTAATTGTTCTAGCGAGACAAGCTTGCTAACCATTACATCCCCTAGAGGTGCCCACGACTAACTCGTGTATACGAGACGCGGAAGCGAAAATCGCGTCGCTATTGGGACGTCACGCATGACCACGGGAG
>CAHIKZ030000263.1:920000-952500 GCA_903632075.3 Acanthosepion pharaonis | reverse complement strand
TATATATATATATATATATATATTATAAAAAGTGCAAAAATTTTCTTTATTCGTATATCAAAAATACGAATACCGTGTAAGAGAAAGTGATTTCTGATAATCAATTTTTTTCGCAATTCTATTCGTCGATATACACACATATATATATATATATATATGTGTGTGTGTGTGTATCAGAATGGACACTGAGTCCAACGCCGAGTTATAACAGTCTTTGGACGTAAATTTCATGACCTGACGCAATTCTAAAACGGATTGCCGCCTTTCTATTGCCCTCATGTCCACTCTTGAATACACACACACACACACACACATATATATATATATATATATATATATATATATATATATATATGTGTGTGTATCATTCAGTAAAAACAGGACACTTGTCAGAATCAATTACTTATATCAGACATAAATACCTCATAGAGTACGACCTAAATTTCACAGACAAACAGAGAATGAAGAAAATTTACACCATTGCTATGTGTGTAAAAAAAATTGAAAACAATAAATTGCTGCTAACCACTGACGGTGGACTGACAGATCCGTCTGCGAACTCTGTCCAGGATAATGAAGGTGACATCACACAAATTTACTCACACATATATATATATATATATATATATATATATATATATATATATATATATGACCAATACGGTGTATCAATTTCACTTCTCTGTACAAAACAGTGTTTCTTGTCATGAATCAATTACTTATATCAGACATACTTATACCTCATAGAGTAGACGCTTCACAAGTGTACAGACAAACAGAGAATACAGAAGAAAATTTACACCATTGCTATGTGTGTATAAAAAAAAATTGAAAAGCAATAAATTGCTGCTAACCACTGACGAGTGGACTGACAGATCCGTCTGCGAACTCTGGAGTCGGGATAATGAAGGTGACATCAGTCAGCTGACAAATTTTACTCACGCATATATATATATATATTTTAAGACATTTATATGTTCATACATTCTTTTTATAGATACAAATATTCAAGTAAATGCTCTGTTTTATAATAAATAGTATTAACAATATTTTCCGGCTGAGAAATTTTCATAGAAAATATTCGTTCTCCAACAGGAATCGAACCTGTATCCTATATGGAACCGTCATATAGCCTAGCGTGCCTTAACCGATCGAGCCACGAGGACCGTTTGATTAGCCAGGTCGGTTTTACTGCTCCTAAACTACAATCTTCCATGGTTCTTTCACGTACATTCATATCTGCTCAATGCGTATCCAAATGTAAACAAATGACGTCACACCTTTTGAAATGGACAAAGTCCGACAATTTTTTTAAGACATTTTCATGTTTATACATTCTTTTTATAGATATAAATATTTAAATGTTATTAATACTGTTTATTTACTTAAATATTTGTATCTATAAAAAGAAAGTATAAACATAAAATGTCTTGTCAGACCTCGTCCATTTCATAATACACACACACACACACACACACACATATATATATATATATATATATATATATATATATATATATATATATATATATATATATATATATATATATATATTCGGAAAATTAGGTTAACTTAAGTGAAAATATAATCTCCTTCATTTTCAGCGACTACCGTCAACTGGAAGACAAATTTTCGATCCGTTTGAAGAAATATATTTGGAGAAGACAGTTTTTAACTGAACATTATTTCATTTATGCTAGTTCTAATGATCTAAGCAAACAAAATTCAGATGAGTGTGGAGGATTTAAAAGAATCTTCTTTTCTAACGATATGATTTTGGGCCACTGTTTTCAGAATTTTCCCTTGAATCATCATCACTAGAGAATAACACCTTTCTTGTTTATCAAATTAGGATACTTTTGACGTCATATTTCGTTCAGGTTGCTAACAATCAATTTCGAAAGTGATCGCCCTTCTGTGTTCTAATAGCGTGAATTGGATGACACTTTTCATATTATATCGGACACAAAGTAAAACTTCAGGGAGTGGTGCCGTATTTTGGGTGTTGACATTAGTTTGTCATTTCGTGATAAGTATTAACTTTTTCGTTAGCACATTTTTTATAATGTGATGCATAAATAAAAGTTTGGCATTCCTTTTCAAAAGAATACTGCAGATGGTAGGACGCTGTGTTCGGATCTCAATCGAAATCTCATCAGAAAATCAAATTCCTTTTTTGAATTTTCCCAATTAAATCCTGAACTGTGCTAGGAAGGACCTACTGCCAGATGGAATAAATTGTAAATCCTAGACACAGGTACCTACCTTTCAGATGTGGTTCCGCATTAGACTTCTAATTCACAGCCGGAAATGCCTTATTATGTAGGGATGTCGAAAGAAGGTTTTTAACATATCTTTCTACATGTCATTAATCATATGACATCTCAATATTAATTTATCACATCACCTAGTAGCTCCTTTCTGGCATTTCCAGGGAAAATGTTTTCCGCAGTTATCAGATCTTTATTGCGAAAGGTTATCTCACAGATTAATCCCTTAACGGAACGAGTCATACCTTCCCAAAATGCATGCGTATGAAGTGAACAGATTTGACATTTCTTTCTCTATAATGTTCCCTATTAAGCCAACACACACGCACATATTTTGTCAAGGATTTTGTCAAGGACCTCGAGATGAACAGCTGGGGCTCCAGAGCATATATTGCAACAGTATTCAATGCAAGGACAGACGAATGGTATATTTGTAGAAATATATATATATATATATATATATATATATATATATATATATATATATATATAGTATTTATTCAAAATTATAAGATAAATAAGATAAACATGTAGAATGAACAACATCGCTTGACAAGACACTAGAAGTGTTGAATCAAAATGGCTATTTTTGTAGTGATGTTATAACATGTTTATGTTATAATTTTTTAATAAATACTATTCGCTCTACTCTGTATTGAGCACTCTTTTAAGAATAGTGTTTTTGCTTATTGGAATTTTATTTCGTCTACCCCAATCCCATACATGTATATATATATATATATATATATATATATATATATATATATATATATATATCATTAACTTTACTAATCTAATTTTGAATGAATGATTCCTTATAATATAATTTGAACTGCACCACATATTTGATTTAAAAGAACCGATCTGTCGTGCAAATTTTCGGGATAACAACTGAGACATTACTCTATTTATTGAACAATTTATTTCATGCCACATTGACTGATAAACTCCAACAACAAATAAAAAAATTCTCAAATTACCATATCAGTAAAAAAACGCACTCTCTTAAATTTTCAAAAAAATTCAACCTTAGCGTTGCGACTGCACGCTCCAAAAGTTTTTATCCGTTAACAATAACACATTTTAAGAACAAAAATATATTTTGATTCGCATTTAATTTTTTCGTCTCGGATGCTACCTTAATTTTACCAAAAAACAAAAAAATTTCTATGCCTGATGATGACTGAATGTACAGTTGAAAGTACTTGCGTATTAAAGAAAGAGCTTGTACAGCTCATAATTTTTAAAAACAAAGATCATAACATTCATCGAGTGATTTGTAGGTTAATGCACATTTAAAATTTTGTTAGCGAAGGGATTTCGCCATTTTATATCATTAACATTACTAATCTACTTTTTGTAGGAATGATTCATTGTAATATATATATATATATATATATATATATATATATATATATATATATATATATATATATGTGTGTGTGTGTGTGTGTGTGTGTGTGTTTGTGTGTGTGTGTGTCTAATGAATAGATATGTCTGAAAACTCAGAGAAATAACATAATTCTTCATATGTACAAATTGATAGATCCAATATTTGTCAAAGCTTAAGTAGATCTTCCCAATTCCTGTCCCCTAAAGACCCCCCCACACACACTCTTTTGGTTTACAGCTTTTATTGCAATGAACAACCACTGTTGGCCATCACGAAGGATTTTGCTTTCACGCATGCGCAAACACTGCTAATCATCAATTTATATTGCGTGCGCCAAAAAAAGACATGGTTTGTTTCCATCAGCGGATCTACTTTTGATTCTTATTCTTTTGACTACGAAAACCCAAAGAGCAAGGAACATTTATGGACACTAACTGGAAACGACTAAATGGATCAATGAACATGCAACACTTGAAGAACGATCAATCACAAATATAGATCTGGATCCCAGAAATGTTTGGAATGTTAAAATGAATATTGATCAATTTCATTCTTACATCTCGTTTTCTAACTTGAAATCCATTCTAAATGTTTGTTTTTTTTTTTTTTTTTTTTTTTTTTTCCAGGGGGTCTCGGCCGCTGTCTGTTATCGTAAAGGAACGTGGTCAAAATTTCACAATGTTTTAAAAGGAAATACTAGAAACCACTATGAAATATAATCACCAGTTATTACCATGAAACGAAGTAACTAACAATGACTTCTTGTTCGTATTTTCGTCTAGCGCAAGACCAAGACGAATTAGTAACATAAAATCTAGTCTGCCCATTCAACAGTTTAAGCTCCCTCAATTTAATCCAGACGCAGTTAAGTGTCTTACATGATACCCGCTTCAAGGATCATCTCTCCTACGATTGACGAATAACAAGGCTGCCGTTTCTTCTTGAAGTAGACTGGTTGCCAAGCAAAGCTATAGGATCTAGTCTTCCCTGCTATTTATCCCATAGATGGAGGGAAAAGTGGCGAATTCATACCTTACACAAAGGTATTTGTGATTAAGTGAATGAAACGAACTTACCCAAATGTGTTTGTTCTTAAGTTAATTCAATGAACTCGACTGGAATTCGAACTCGGCACTAAGATTTCTTATTCTGCGCCGATAGCACTTACGCCCACGAACACATAATTTAACTCAACGTACTATTTAAGCAATTATTGGGTTGGTGTATAATTATCAGGTGTTTTTGTAAGTTTGTTATTTATCAATAAAAATTGCTGTTTTGTGTTTTTTTTAATAAAAATATTATTTTATTTTCATAAAAATGCGTGTCGATAATCATACGTTTCGGAATAATCATTTAAAAATGTTATTGTTGAATTTTTATGCTTCTATTTTCATAATAAATATTGTTTAAAAAACGCCTGATAATTATGCACCAAACCAATATAATTTTTTACAATACGCTGACGCCTGTTAAAATCCTCACAGTATTTAGTATCGTTGTGTTATTGCGAACATATTCTCTCGACATTTAAAAACTCTAAGTTTTGTTTAATAAGCCTTTTAATTTTTTTCAAAACTTAAACAAAAATTTATAGTACAAAACTACAGACCCCAGTAAAACCAAATGTATTTTGTACCCCTTATCTGTTTGCACTTCTTCCCAAAATTTACTTTCGATCGGCCAATGTATGGTTATTTTAGAGGGTGTGGCGGATGGACGTACAGAAATCAGAGAATTTTATATATAGATAGATAAATGAAATCTTTTTTAATCCAACAATATTTCTAACTGATTTATTTTAGTGGTTAGACTAAAATGACACTAAAAAAGAATTTCTGTTCAAAAACCTCTACCCATTAAAATAACGTAATAAGAATTATGCCCTTAATTTTCACCCAATGTGATACATCTCGAAGTAAACAATTTAAACAATATATTTTCAAAATATTATAATTGACATCGAACTAATATGACTGTTTTCTAGGATTAAAGATAAATATTTTTGTGATTGGCTGTTGATATTATTGATAGCGCAGGCCTTAACCATGGCAAATCCAAAGTAATATATAACGCAATTAAGTCTAATTTATTGTTGAATTCACCTGAATATCTATGTTTCAACTCGACACATAATAATATAATAATTTCTACGACCCGAGCATATATGATACATTCCTGTATAGTTTTATCCAATTAATTTTTTCCTGTAGAAGTTATTTTTTCCATCTTTTACTGCTTTTTTTTTAAAATATTCCTTCTGCCTAAAAGTAAAAAAAATTATCCCCGCATTTTCAGAAAAATGTCACACATAATTAAATGAATGCAATATGCGTCATCAATTATTTAATTAAAACAGACAAAGAAGATACAAAGGAATAAAAAATACATTTATTTTTGTCCATCCAAAAGTATAAATCTTCTCTTCTTGGAAATTCTTTTGAAAAGGTCTATCTCTTTTGATTCTCTAACAGAAATCAGTCATCATATTCACATCCCATCTACCTTTGTATTTTCTTCCATTATTTTGAGATCCTGATGAAACCTTTCCCCCCTGTTTATCATTATAATCCCCAAGATTATAATGTTTGCCTTAATTTAATTTTGTGTGATATTTTTCTGATAACCTTTTCTGAACTGAAAATGCTGAAAATGATTTCCTAAGTTATTGAGGTACATTTTCTTTTATAAGTTATTCTTACCTGAAAACGTTTCAAGTTTGTTCTACTTGGCCCTGGCATATCACTGTTAAATGGGTATTTTGTCCTTTTTAAAGAAAAATAGAAATTATCTGTACTGAGAAAACGTGATGTGATCGATAAAAAAGAACTTGATTTTCCGATTCAGCATTAAAAAAACAACCCAGAAACATGTGCCCATCGCCCAAGAAAATGTGTGTCGAAAAAAATGTCGGCCGGTGTTATTTATAATAAGGATATATATATGGATGAAATAATAAGGTTATTGGAGGTCGGTGAGCGTAAAAATACAGAAGAATACAAAAAATATTTCTTCTGCAACGTTCAATACTCACCCAAGCAAATATACATAGATAAAACTTTCAAAAACTTCCATAAATATATATATATATATATATATATATATATATATATATATATATATATATATGATCCTGAAATAATTATTCCAGTTGAGCTTTCTGTGGAAGGAAATGTGCGTTTGTAAACAGGGACTATTACGGCTGATAATGCAAGACTCTTCGGTAAAGCGAATCGATTCTTCTCACTCAGTGTGTTTATGTAAAAATAAATACGCTTAAAATACTCCTTCGCCCCAGCCATGCGCCAACGGCTTAGTGGTAGTATCCTCGACTGACGCCAATTCAGTCGGGTTTCGATCCTAGTTAGAGGCAACCGGACGTCTAGCCACACTGATAAGTTGTGATACAGCGAAACTGTCTGTCTGTATGTGTCTATATATATATATATATATTGTTGAGTATGACAGACAAGGAAAATTTAACTATATTTTATTAACTTTTTCCAGCGTTCTTACATTTTCCGTTTGGTGGGAGTATGGGAGTATAAAATTGCCATATTGGCCATTGCCCTAAGTGCGTTCGGTCACTTCTGTAGCCATTTTCAATGGGGGTTGCTTTAAGTGTTAATTTCTCTACAGGTTTGACTCTTTAGGATTTTTTTGTATTGTTTCGAATACTAGTCATAGAGTTTATTCCGAGCTTTGCGTCGAGCGTGGATGGAAGTCGAGTGATCGTCTTCCTATTTTTTTTTTTTTTTGAAAAAATACTTTCAACACACCATTACCATTGTTAAATAAGGTGAATTTGACATTGAGATAGTGTTAATGTTTCATATACAGCGCCTCTCTCACAACGAGATGATTCCAGTGATATGATTTATATAGAATTGTAGTGTTTTCAACCAGAATTCCTGCCATACTCAACAGGAGAAGTTTGGAATAACCGCTTCTACTAGTATTCAAAATAACACAAACTATACAGTCAAACAGTTGTTCCCACCTCGAAAGACAAATTAGTAATAGACAGAGTGACCCCTCCCACTAAGTAAATTTCTTCTTCAAACAGAAAAATCTTCAACAATTAAATCTGAGTGTTGTTCCAAGAGAAATGGATAATCCTTGACGACTCGTAAGGCTTATTATACGCAATATGCAGCTGAAAAACGTTAGAAAACAAATCGACCGGACGATTATGATATTAAGTAAAAAGAGAAAAGACCGTCTAACCAACGGACTAATAACAATATTTCATTGAAGTACTTCCGGCCTTTGGGAAATATTAGTTTCAATTCTTTTTTTTTTTTTTTTTTCAAATACAATTTTGGTTTCACGCTTTCAGAACAGCTTTTGTCTTCTAGCAGCGACCGCGAAAGATTTTCAACAATGAAAGCAACAAAAGAAAATAGAATGCAAATAAAAACATTCAATTGCCAGAAGTTTGCTCGGCCTTACAAGCGCACGTTTGAAATCGGATGTGACGTCAAATCCCAAGCCGCCTTGGCAGCTGATACGTCCGTTAGGTCGCTGTCAATTGCAACCGATTAACCTTATTAGTTTCTTCATTGGGGCCAAAGTTTCAAAACTTTTTTCTCTCTCTCTCTCTGAAAAGAGAAAAGACAAGGCAAATGTCTTCGAGATTATTTATTCTTTAATTTTTTTTTTTTTTTTTTTTGACATCTTTTTACTTTTCTCATAACGGGAGATGGAAAAGTTAAAACACATTTTTCTTCTTCGTGCGATGACGACAACAAAGCTAATGCCATCAATTCATATCTCAAACATTTTGTTACCAAAAAAAAAGGAATGTCTTGTTCGCTACTAATGAAATACACACCCAACTGTAAGAGAGAATTTTGGCTTTTTGTTCTCGTGCACTGCAGTTCAAGATTTCCAAATCTGATTCTTTACTGTAAATACAGTTCTGTTCAGAAATTTCGAAAGAAAACATATCATTATTTACAATAAAGATGAGGACAATAGTCCGAATAATGTAAATAATGTACATAATACCTCATCTCAGAAATATAGACAGATACTGAAAGATCGAAATGTTGTGATAAATATGGTAATAAAGATGAGGACAGTAGTCCGAATAATGTAAATAGTGTACATAATACCTCATCTCAGAAATATAGACAGATACTGAAAGGCCGAAACGTTGTAATAAATATGGCAATAAAGATGAGGACAATAGTCCGAATAATGTAAATAATGTACATAATACCTCATCTCAGAAACATAGACAGATACTGAAAGGCCGAAACGTTGTAATAAATATGGCGATAAAGATGTGGACAATAGTCCGAATAATGTAAATAATGTACATAATACCTCATCTCAGAAATATAGACAGATACTGAAAGGCCGAAACGTTGTAATAAATATGGCAATAAAGATGAGGACAATAGTCCGAATAATGTAAATAATGTACATAATATCTCATCTCAGAAATATAGACAGATACTGAAAACATGTCAATATTTTATTACAGCCAGAGAATAATTATGTTATCAGACCAAAAATGTTTCGAAATCATCATCAGTCTCATGACTGAATGTGGTCGTAGGATCGCAGCGAAACTGATCACCCGACCAACTCATCAGCACCAATCATTGGTGAAACGTTCTTTTCTTAGATTCGCTTTCTACGGATTATCAACCCTTTGCAAGTTATCGAAAGTCAGAAAACATTTTTCGATTTTTAAACATATTTTAGATAATAATGGTTTAGTGATACAAGTCTTACTAATTAACCCATAGCTGAGGGGAAGAGGGGGATTCATACCTTTTTACAGAGTTATTTGTTCGTAAATAAATATAACAACCTCAATTGGAATTCGAACTACACTTTTCGTTTAAGAATTCCCGGCCATTATTCAGTACACCACTCCCAAGCTTACAGCACCTGGTATTTACAAGCCATCTAGGTACTGCCCAGGTTTGCTATTGCTTAACTTCGGTGATCGTACGGGAACCGGTGTTTCAACTTGATGAGGCCGTATATTGCAAGATAAGATAGATAAGATTGCAACTATTTATTAATTATGTTTTTTCTTCGTTTGATGTCCATTGTATCTCGTACATTTTTTTCTATTAAATTTCTTTTCTTTTCTTTTCTAGGTAAGTGTCTCCGAGTGACAGCAAAGCCAGACAAAGCGATCAAACAAATTGTAAGTAACTGAAGTGTCAATCACTTCATCTATAAGTGCCTGCAGAATATTTTAAGAAATTTTTTTTTCAATCTTAATGATTGATTGATCGATCAATTGATTTGCGATTCTTCGACTTATCAACTCCTTGTATGTAGTATAAAGCCAAAATCTATTTTTGCATTGTAGGAAGTTGCCTAAAGTAGCCATTAGTGCCAAGCGGTCCCCCATCTAAGTAATGACTTGACTCGACGTAGTCTTAACGAAAGTCAATATAAATGAAACATCGGGAAATGAATTGAATTTCTTAACAATGTCCTGCCAGATTATCTAACCGAATACGACACAAAAAAATGACTTACTATTTTACTCAGAATTATTTTCTTAATCAAGCATAATACGCATTAGTAACTTATTGCACTCGTATGATGAGACGAGATTGCCAAAAGTTCTTGAAAATATATTTCGATTGATAGGCTGATTCTATAATGCGTTAATGCAAATCTCTTCAGTAAAATGAATTGGAGCACTCCGGCTGATTGTCGTTTGTTTACATTCGTAAAAACAATACGCTAGAATTAACTGCTTTTTTCTGCTGAATGATGATAGCTCAGTGGTAGAAACTCTGACACCAAATCGTTCGGGTTTCGGTCCTGTCTTGAAGCATTCGGATGTCTACTCGGACTGAGGGGCTATGATACAGTGAAACAGTACAGTTTACGAATAACACACACACACACACACACACATATATATATATATATATATATATATATATATATATATATATATCAAAATGCTGCATTACCAAATTTCATCTGTCAGTGTGGCTTTGTCGCCCGCAGCAAGCCTGTGCTAGTATCACACTTAAGAAAACACAAATGAAATATGTCTTTCCCTTACCTGATTTACTCCCCAATAGCCCCTGCTAGCATGCATAAGTGTAAAACGAAAGGCACCATCCAATGCTGACCCTCATTTATCGTTCGGGATAGCAGAGTCCACTATATATATATATATATATATATATAGTATGAGATCTTTTAGAGAACAAACCCAGTGAAGGCATGACTCGTTCCCTGTAATAGGCCTAGCTATATTTGAGATATTAAAAATGCATTTTTAATTAAAAGCAAAGTTAATTGATTGAGGTGATACTGTAGTAATTGTACACTAATTTCAGAATTTATACTCGGTAAATTTATGTCCAGGTTCATGCAAAATATTTCCCTTTTATTACACATATAATATTAATAGAATGTGAATATTTAAAAGCAATAACGTTAGAAAATAAAAGGCAAAACCGATAGGATTTATACATCTAAATACACCGGATGTCATTTTTGTTCAAATTTAAAAATAATGCTAAGGGAACCTATATCGTTAACGTTTTTATTTAAAATGGTAACCAGCAATGGTTATATATTTGCCCAATCGGCTTTATCTTCTATGAGAAAATTTAATTGGCTGGTCGCTTCCTTTATGTTGATGGCGTTGATGACTAAAATCACCGCCAACGTGCAGATTTTTTCTCAACTTGCCAGGAAGTGACCCATACACTTGATTTCGTGACCTTCCTGTGAAGCACATATGGAATGAAACATGCAAAATCCAGTTATGAAACAATATCGAGTTACCTATTTGAAACAAATCTTGCAAGGGACGAAAAGCGTAACTTAGGATTTTTTCTATTTTGTTGTTCAACAGCCACTATGTTTCATCTATCTATCTATCTATCTATCTATCTATCTATCTAAGTATTTGGCTTAGCAAAAAAATAAGGACTCTTCTTTGATAAATTTCAACTTAACACGAAGAAGATAATTAGAGAACATGAAAAGATTGTTATAAAGATAAATAGATATAATATGTCTATATATTTTAATGAAAAATGCTTCAATGAAGTTATGTTGCCTAAATACACCTCATATAGATACATTAGATAGATAGATAGATAGACAGACAGACAGAATTAGATAGATAGATAGATAGATAGATAGATAGATAGATAGATAGATAGATTTACTGTTTATACGTTATTTTTATAGATACAATTTTTTTAAGTAAGTGCTCTATTTGTAACTGAAATAAACTTATAAATAAAATGTATTAAATAATTGCAGGACTTTAATCCATTTCATAATAGATACATACATACATACATCAGTCTCTTCCTATCTATATATTCATCTAAATCAGTCTCTTCCTATATCTATCTATCTATCTATCTATCTATCTACTCATCTAAATCAGTCTGTTCCTATATATATATATATATCTATATATCTAAATCAGTCTGTTCATATCTATCTATCTATCTATCTATCTATCTATCTCAGTCTGTTCTTATCTATCTATCTATTCATTTAAATCAGTCTGTTCCTATCTATCTATCTATCTATCTATCTATCTATCTATCTATCTATTCATCTAAATCAGTCTGTTCCTATCTATATATATATATATATCTAAATCAGTCTATCTATCTATCTATCTATCTATCTATCTATCTATCTATCTATCTATTTCTCAGTATTACTAGGAAAGTCTCTCTTCACTTTCACTGACCGAAGTTGATTTTTATGATTTAGTGTCTGTAAATTAACTTACATGCTAGTATTAATTATAAACCAGTTTCTGTTTGACTCTCTCTTAAGAATTCACGTTTTGCTACGTCGATCATTGAGAGATTATATAGTTGAAGTTGATACCTGCTTACGTTAAGCTCATTTGTTTTATGCTTTTTCTGATATTTGTCATTTGGGGGCAGAATCTGAAATCTATGCTAATTGATAACTGAATTATGGTAACTGGTGTATGTGATGATAATCTGCTTATATATTTGTCAACATGATATGTTAATTCTACGTGATGTGATGGTGGCGACTTCAGCTGTTACCAGAACTACCACTACACTTACAGGCCAACGTTAAAGATTAACGATACAGAAAATAATCTATTTTATGTTGTATATTAGAGATACCCAGGGTACGTTAATTGTTTGAGGATACAGTGAAAACCATTAAAAGTTGTTATGGGATCTTACCCATAATAATAATAATGAACTATTCCATACTTAATAAATATTGCGCCTCGGGAGTCAGTAGTTCAAGTCGAGTCAAGAGTTGAGTCAGAGGCAGTCCGAAACAGAGTCGTCTTAAGACAATTAGTGCAAGACATTGGCATAGTGATACTGGTCGAGACTACATTGTTCTCTCTACTAAACCTGATTGTTCATACTAACACTTCTACTTCTCTGTATATATTCCTGTTTGTAATATATCTGTGTTATTCCATATCCGTGTTCGAGTTCTTCTTTATTGGTTCTACCTTGGACTATCACCGTGGTACAAGGAACCGGACCATAACAAAAGTACAACCACATCTGGGGAGGTTTAATTGCTATCACCCCATGCAAGGTAGTACAGCCATTAAGGCACAAAGGTTTTTTTAGGGTGTGGAAAAATTAGGAACAGATACATTAATAATGAGCGTGAAAAGGAAAGAGTAATCAGGAGGGCAATAGATAGCGATTTACATTGCATTTAAATTTTTGCAGATTAAAGTTGTCTGGAAAGCCTGGAGCCGAGAGAAATTTCCACAAACGAGAAGTGCGAGAAGAGAAACTGTTAACATAGAAGTTGTGGTTACATCTAGCCAGTTAAGCTGTAAGTTGATGAAATCCCAACACAAGTCTAGTACTGCGCTTAAATTTAAAAAGCCTAGGTATCACAACGAAGAGAGTTCATCCTAACAATTACCATGTATTTATAGAAAAAGCACAGAGAGGCAATCTTACGGCGTTGGGAAAGTATCTGAAACCGAACTGCCAGATCATGACCAATAATATTGCTGATTTTTCTTTGAAGCTCCAGGTAAATAGCAAGGTAGCAGGAATATTCTGCGTATTGTTGTTAGACTTATAGATATCTAAGATGGATTCTGGGGAGAAAAATTATCTCGCACGAAAAAATGAACAAATTTTCTTAGCAGTTGACCTAACAATGGATTCAATATAGATTTTCCACTTCATGTTAGCTGAGAACGTTAGCCCGAGAAGATGCAACGAGTCGCTTTCCTGGAGGTTAGCATCAGCCATGTTACATGTTTATTTTAATGTAACCCTCTTCAGCTGCCATGATAGCTTCAATGTCCTATTGGAATCGTTAGCATACAGGCATTACACGGTCTGTATTGAACATTAATCGGGTAATGGCGGCTTTCAGGGAATTGGTCATAGTGTGTGACGTTAATTTGTCTCTCGGTTAACAATGTAACAGTCAAGGGGAGTCAGGTGTGGCCAGTTAGGTGGCCACATGTTTGGTGTGATTTGGTCGTTCATATTGGACATCATCCAATTCTAGGATACCACAGCTCTGTGAGAAGGTGCAGAGTCCTGATGAAACACATACGGCCTAGCGTATACTAGATTTCTCCAGGGCTTCACCCTTTTCAAGCACCTCAGTGTACATAAGAGCATTCAAACAAAACCCTTTTGAAAGAAGTCGGGTGGCAGAACGTGAACCTCACTACTGATCACGCTTAAAAGCATCACAGGCGGGAAGCTTGGTATGCATAGCATTGATCAGAAACGACATGGCGACTTCCGAAAACCACGTTATCTTAACATCGCTGTGCTTTGCGCGTATCGCAAAATTACACGTCGTTTCATTGCATACGTTAGGCGATACTACAATATTGATGCTCTGAAAAGATAAAATCATAATAATTGATTATCATATAACCCCAGGCGCGCAATCAGATGCTCTCTTAACGCACCCTGTTTGTGTACCTGTATTCGTGCTCATTCATCATAGTAATATTTTCTTACAATCATAGACTGAGCTATCATGGTATCGATAAAACCGACTGCTTCCCGAATCGACTAGGTTTTTATTATTATTATTATTATTATTATTATTATTATTATTATTATTATTATTTCCTTTGATTTCTGGCGTTTACACATGTCTTTCCGGGTCCCGCCCAGGGACCTAAGGTGAGAAATAGCATCATGACTCTTTCCACTGACAAAAAAAAAAATACGTAGATAAAGCCCTTCGTAAAGTGTGGGCTGTACTTGTCAGAAAAATTTTTTGTATCTCCTTGAGGCATGGACTTCCAGAAATCCCTTCAATTAGTCTACTGCAATCTTTTCCAACCAGTACTAGGGCTCCAACTACAACAGGGATTGTTGATGTTCCCATATGCCACATTTTCGAGATTTCTATTTCAATGTCCTTGTATTCTGACAGGTTTTTGATTATCTTCAAAGATACATTGCAGTCAGCAGGGACTGTCAAATCAATAAGAAGGCACTTTTTTCTGTTTGTGGCCTTTAATAACAATATCTGGGCGGTTGGCTTTGATTGTTCTGTCAGTGTGTATTGTGTAGTCCCATAGAATTGTAACAGGTCCTATCTCCGTAACCGGGTCTGGTTGGTGTTCATACCATTTTCTTTCAGTTTTCTTCCCGTAGAAGTTGCAGATTTTCCAGTGCAGATATTTGCCCACTCTGTCATGTCGGGTTTTATATTCAGTGGGTGCCAATATCGTGCAACCTGATACTAGATGAACAATCGTTTCTGGATATTTATCACAGAATCTGCATTTTGGACTGACACAATATTTTTATTATTATTATCATTATTATTATTATTATTATTCACGAGGCGTTTTGTTTTGTTTGGTTTCGTTTGTTTTGTTTGGTTTGTTTGGTTTGGTTTGGTTTGTTTTACGGTATATCAACCTCAATGGGTCATTTAATGCCGACAACTTTTTTTCTTTTCTTTTTTTCCTGGTAATATTTTTGCTTTGTCAAAAATCCATTTCTTTTTTTTTTTTTTTCAAATAATATTTTTTCGAAAATTATTTTTTCAAAAACGTATTATCAGCTGTTGATAATATTATTTTTCAAAAACGTATAGCATTGGTAATTTTTTTTAAGATTAAACTCAGGTGTATTATAGCTTCCTGCAAGTTCTTTATTCTCAGATATATTTTACTTCAGATATGACAGGCTTCGTGACTTTGATAAGACCTGTTTAAATTTATTTTGTCATCCATATGAAGAAATGAAAATATGGCATTTGCAATAAAATCTTTCTTAAGATATGCATTTAATTTAAATGTTTAGAGAATGCCAAGCAGAATAGTTGGCCCTCAAGTATGTTCACCTCATCATACCTTGCCCTCTTTGAAAAAAGTTTAAACACCCCTGACTTAAAGCAATAATTATTTCCAATATAATGCTGGTTAATACAGAATAACCACTTGTAATGGGAGTCAAAATCAAAACCGGCTGGCTTGAAAAGGACCCGGGTGGACAATCTTCTCACGCTGTTTACGGAGGCAGAAAAATCAGCAAATGAAATGCTTTACGGTCGACATTCACTTTGAGTGATTAGCTGAGGGAATTTAGTTGTAAAGAATGTTGTCTCTTATAATTCAATTATTTGATATAAGTTCGGAGAATGTAATTCAATTATCAATTATTGTCATTATTCTGCTGTAGATTAATTCGATTCCTCTGGACCTGCGGGAAAATCAATTTGTCAAAAAGATTAAACATCCAATATATCAGATGAAAAGCAAAATACTTTTCCAAATGGTTTTCACGCATCAATCCTAATGGAATCCTTCACCATTGGTTGAAGGCGGTTCTTGCATTGTTATTGTCGAAGAAAAGTCAAAGACAGTCGCAGACATTGTCTTAAGGCTTTAGTCTTTTGAAAAGGTAACACTCCACCACCCGATGCCAGGCCGCCGTCTGTTGTCCCGATTTGAGACGAAAGACGTGAATTTATGAAATAATGAAAATAATTACACTAAAGATTTGGATGTCACATGTTATTTACAGAATACGAAAAAGAAAAATGAATGATTTGAAGTTGTTTTGCTTGTTTAAAATTATTCTGATGATTAATTTAAAATAAATTCAGTTACGACTTTTGTCCTGTCATGAAATGAGGGGTATATTTGTTACGGATATTTTATAAGTACATTTTGAAATACACGGACACAACAAAAATTTCATTGCAAAGTTTCGATCGATTTTTTGCGTGAATTCATCATCATCATCACCATCACAATCTTCATCACTACCACCACTACCATCATCATCATCACCTTCTTCATCTCACCCCATCATCAACATCACCATCTTTATCATCACTCCCATCGTCATCATCACCATCTTCATCACTACCCTCACCGCCATCATCATCATCACCATCATCATCATCGCCACCTCCATTATCATTATCTTCATCACCACCACCATCATTATCATCATCATCATCACCTTCTTCACCTCACCCCATCATCAACATCACCATCTTCATCATCACCCCCATGGTCATCATCACCATCTTCATCACTACCCCCACCACCATCATCATCATCACCATCATCATCATCATGAATATCTTCATCACTACCACCACCGCCACCTCATCTTCATCATCACCATCACTACCGCCACCATTACTATCATCATCATCATCTTCATCATCAACACCACCACTACCATCATCATCACCACCACCAGCACCACCATAATCATCATCATCATCATCATCTCCATCACCAGTAATACCACCACCACCGCCACCACAATCATCATCATCACCATCTTCATCACCACCACCACCATAATCATCATCATCTCCATCACCACTAATACCCCCACCACTGCCATCACTACCATCATCATCGCCATCTTCATCACCACCACCACCACCATAATCATCATCATCATCATTTCCATCATCACTAATACCACTGCCACCGCCACCACCACTATCATCATTATCATCATCATCGCCATCTTCATTATCCTTTTATTCCATTTTGGTTTGCAGTAGCTCCTTAAATAAGTTTGTCCTTTCAATCAATCGATCAATGAAGATTAGAGACATTAACTCACGCAAGATCGTGTTTCCCTTATATTAGCTTCGCAGAATAACAATTGGCTTAAGATTTCATTCTTACTTTTGCTGCAGTTCACTTCTTCTTCTCTCAGCAACTGAGGTTGTCATCTTTAACAAGTTACCGATCAACTACTTGCTTTACCCATATGCTGATAACAATAGAGATTTTTCACTACTCTTAGCATCTTGTTATAAACCCCATAAAATTTATTATTCTATGACTTCGTGCACGCACGATTTTAAACATCTGTACAAACAAGGCTCCGAAATTTAAAAATTGGTTTTTGAACCTGATTGGATATGACAAGTCACGTGATGTGCTCACTACGACGTCCGCGCGGTTAAACTCCAAATGATCTGGAAATAGGTTATGGCTTGGGATACATTATACATTCCAGCGCATAACTCAGATAGGATTTGTGAGCCGATCACTTTACTCGCCATAAAAGTGATTTGTCAGCCACAGTCAGAACCAGATCTGAAAAGGAACAGTCAGAACCAGATCTGCAACGACACAGGCAGTGAAGGACAGTCGGCAAAAGACAGTCAGCAAACCAAACCATACCTTGATGAACAGTTTAGACGCGCGTTACCATGAGAACGCATACACCAGGTGTGATTTTTCTACATACAACGCCACGACGAAAAGTCCTGTATCATCTCAACGTTCACTGTGTTTTTAAAATTACAGCTATTGCACGCAGTCATCAGTCACAAACATGTTTCATTAGCGTCTGCTTCACACACGCATATTAGCGTACATATCATGTCGAACTTTTCAGACTCACTTGCAACAAATCTCTTCGAACTTTGCCGTTTCATTTGCGACAAATCACCTTGAATACTCGAACTGTTATTCTGTTGATGGCCACAACAAAGACATTTGAATTCTAATATGTAAAAACATGCATCTACTGTAGAAATATTATTTCATATTTAGCTTGGTTTTCTTTTTTTGCATAGGTAATTTCCTCGCGTTGTTTATTATTTTGTGTTGTATTTGTGGACATGACTCTCGGATTTTATTTTTCTACGTAAAACCCGAGTAAACTTATTTCACATCATCTATGTCCTTGCTACGTTAGTTGAACATCTACTTACCCGAGGATTTGACCCGCAATATTAACTACGAGGGTTATCTCTAAGACGTAAACAAAGTCATTAAAGACATAAATGATTGTCTTTATTTGCCAAGTTTAAAATAAGAAAAGCAAATAACTGTCCTCAGTTTAATTTAGTCTGATATTGACTAAGGCTGCATGGATGAACTAGAGAGATTGTATTTCCCCTATTTTGCAAGTGACAAATACTTTCTTTTTCCTTTAAAATCAGTATTCGAAATCTCGACTGTAACCTGAGATTGAACACAAAGACTATTGGAAATAATAGCAAAAATGCAACTACATCACCTAGTAGTCATATTCAGATACAGTAAATAATCTCTTTTCAATTCTTTTGACGTCAATAAATTAAATATGATAAATATTTCTTTCAATGTTCAAATCTCATTTTTTTTTCTACTGTAAGATTTTAAATACGTAAGACATTAAAAAAAATTGTCTGAGTTTCTTCGCTAGGCTTTTATTACCATTATATTTGTTCATTTATTTAACTTATTTTAAAAAGTTTTACTCGCAAAAATACCTCAGAATATTTTCGGTGATTTCGAAAAACAGTCACATTTACAAAGAAGAGTCAATTTGAATTCAAATCTCGCCAAATTGTTATTTTTCATTTAGAAAGCATTTTGATTGCTAAAATGTAAAACGACTTACTAGTTGCGATGAAAAGTAACACAATTTAAATGAAAGGAAAACAAGTCAAAAATTAAAATTCAAATCCCAAATTTATTCAGATATTTTAAGAAAAGAAAGGAGAAATCAATTTGATTTGCTCTTGCAAGTACTTACGATTTCGATGGCGGCTTTTGTAAGTAGGCATGGTGCAGTAATGGATAGCGGCTCGGGTTGAAGAATCGAATTCCAGTCGAATCCATTACATTCACTTACGTGATAATACACTAGAGAAACATATGAATCCTACCCCCCAGCTATGGGTAAATAGCAGGACAGACTGGGTTCTATAGCCTTGGATGGCAACTGATCTACCACAGAAAGAAATGGCAACCTGCTTCGTTAGTAATGTGTCGAAAGATACATGATTACCTTAGCATGTATGACGCATAGCACATAACTGACTGAAGTAGTTAAAAATAATTTGAATTCATTACATTCATTATTTACATTATTCGGACTATTATCCTCATCTTCATTGCCATATTCACAACGTTTCAGCCGTTGTACGCTTCGGACTTCTTCAGGTGAACGTACGCTCAGGCTTTCTTCAGGTGAATCACCTGAAGAAGGCCGGAGCGTGCAACGGCCGAAACGTTGTTAATATAGCAATGAAGATGAGGATAACAGTTCGAATAATGTAAATAATGTAAGTAATCATAATACATCATCTCAGAAAAATAGAGTCCGAAACGTTGTGAATATGGCAATGAAGATGAGGATAAAAGTTCGAATAATTTAAATAATGCAAGTAATCATAATATCACATCTCAGAGATATAGAGACCAAAACGTTATGTATATGGCATTGAAGATTATGGTAACAGTGCGAAAAAATTTAAATAATGCAAGTATTCATAATACATCATCTCAGAGATATAGAGGCCGAAACGTTGTAATGAGGATGAGGATAACTGTTCGATAAATGTAAATAATGCAAGTAATCATAATACCTCATCTCAGAGATATAGACGGATATTCAAATTCCTATTCAAACATAATTATTTGTTGGATTTAAATATTTCTAAAATATTCGTCATTAAATATTCTTGTCATTGTCTGTGTGTTTTTTGATAGAATCTCGAACGGATATTGTTCAGTTGGCGGAAACACGAATAAAAATTTAATTTAACTTCATTTAAAAGCATATTTTTATTCCAGTTAAATCACTCTGAAACTAAATGGTAGTAAGGTATCTTCTGATGGTGGAATCAAATTGCTTCAAGGAAGAGAAGCTTCAGTTTGAAGACTTTTTTCTATTCTTTTTCAAGAATACAGACATTGTATCTTCTTCCAGACTATTAATGACCATATTTTTGTGAAGCAATTTTTCTGTAATGTTATTTTCTGATGTGTAGAGTGACTTGCATATTTGATATTTTCTCTAAAGGAGAAATCTCACTTGTAGGAATAATGAATTTATAGACACTGTGTCGACTTATAAAACAGTAAAGGTCTGTTTTTAGAGTAGTCACGTGTTTCAAAGAAAATTCAGAAATTGATGCGTAAAAGAAAGAATTTTGATGGGTAAGAAGGTTGGTTGAAAAAGGACAATATAAAGCTTATACATTTCAAAGAGTTTCCTCGGACACCTAGTGAGGATCAAACTTAGTATTCAAGCTTGTTAACCATTAGACTACGTTAAAATGTCCAGTTATTCAGGGTTGTAGCAGAGACAATCTTTTTGTTCGGGGGAGCAAAAATTATTTTATTTTACATAGCGGAAGTTATGTGTGGACTTTGCTTCGTTTTTCGGAGGCTTTTGTCAAATTATTATGCGGCTGGACCATCAATAACGGGTGCTTTCGACCGGGGTTGCTCTTTGTCTTCTTCGTCTTTTTATTTGAGAGAGAAATATATAGAGTGAAACAGAGGGAAAGAGAGAAAAAGATGTAAGAACGTTAAAGGAAGCAAGTGCTTTGTTTTAATTTGAATTAGTTTCTATTTGTTTGTACATTTTTATTTTTATACTTTATTTTATTTTATTGAACTCACCAAAATTCGAAAATTAATATGAAATCCCACCCACGCGATAAAAAGAAATTACCATGATCTTTAAAGAGAGATTCTTTCATCAAAGTTTTATGAATGTTATATTCTTCCTTGCTTTGATAGATTTTTTTTTCTTTATTACATTAAAAAAAAATCTATAAAATACTACAGTTGCTAAACTTTTTGGGGAGCAAATCCCACCTTCCACCCTCGGCTGTTCCGACCCTGTTATGGCAGTTATGAAGTCAATCAAAAAAGACGAAATGATTCTATTCTATTTGTCATGGTTTGGGATTGCAGATTTTTTTATTCTTTCTATTCTTTTTAAGAATTAAAAAAATACAAAATAGAAAAACAAAATCTTTCCAAAACTTCAACGTCAAATTGATCGCTTATTTGGCAAAGTGAAATCTAGACGTAAAATAACAGTATCCTTCAGTCTTCTCACGCAACTGATAAAACCCGTTTCAAATATTAAATTATATTTATCTAATCGTGTTTCAGATCTTGCTTTAAAATTCCATATTTTAAGGCACATTATGCGCGTTGAGGTCTGTTTTTACTTCTCGAAAATCTATATTTTCTAAATTTGTACCTTGAGAATTTAATAAAGCATTGACATCAATGTATAGTTTTGTCCAAAAAGCTCGTCTATATGGAACCTATAAGTGTAGCTTCCAGAGTGTTTTATATATATATATATATATATATATATATATATATATACAGTGTAACCCGGATATAAGAGAGTTCTCGGGACCGGAGAAGAAGTCCCTTATATCCGGGTTTCTCTTATATCCAGGTTTGGTCTATTTTATATACATTAACGCAGGTTCTAATTTGGGACCAGAGAAAATCCTTCTTATATCCGGATTTCTCTTATACCCGGGTCTCTTATATCCGGGTTACACTGTATATATATACTGCATATATATATACATATATAAAACTAAATTACTTCTATTTTGCAGCAGTTAAATATTTCTTAAATGCCACGTACGCACACTTGCATATTAAGACACAGATACATGCACATTTCTCTTCTCGCCGGAGTCGATCCTTCAAATCTACAAAAAAAACATTCGCATTGCTGCCATATATGGTCCGGTGCCCCTTCTGTTTGTCTCAAGTTCCTTGATAAGATCCAGAGACGGATATGCAATGTAATTGGCCCTGATCTGGCATCTCGTCTGCAGCCGCTCTCTCACAGACGTGCAGTTGCCTCCCGCTGTCTTTTTTACAAATACTTTCACGGTAAGTGCTCCGATAAGCTACTTTCGCTGGTTCTCAGTCTTCAGGAATTTAAGCGTTCAACCAGGCTGGCATCTCGCTCACACCCTTTCACTGTCGAAACTGTTAAATGGAGCCGTCTCTTCTACTCCAATAGCTTCATGGCTCGCACGTCTCGCCTGTGGAACTCCCTCCCCTTTTCCTGTTTCCCTGATAGCTATAATCTCCAACTATTCAAATGTAATATCAATAGACGTCTCCAGATGGCTTGATCTATTCCATATCCTTCTCTTCATCCTTTCCTCTATCATGCCTATTTGGCCTCGCTCCAACTCTCTGTAACCCTTTGCCTGCTAGTTACTTCCCACCTTTCTAGGGGTGAAACGCTTAAAGAAAAAAATTCCACACACAACAAACACACATTCTTCGTCTCTCCTATCCACACACATGTATGTATATATATATATATATATATATATATATGTATATATATATATATATATATATATATATAATGGACTCTCCCGTCGGTTTCGACGTATGAGGATCTGCCAGCTTATTGATTCAGTTATGAAAGTTTATGTGCTAATCTTAAGTGGCATTTAAGACCCGCTAGTGATTTACAAAGGAGGCCACAGATGGAGCAAGTGTGAGGATTGTGAGATGAGATCAATGTTAGTTTGGCTGGCCTTTTAGATCTTGCTCTCGCTTCTTGAAGATGATAAGAACGAATCAAGGTAAACCGCCAAAAAACCCACACAAGTGATTTGATTAAAGTGGTGAAGGCTTGTATTTGTAAGGTGAAATGATCATAAGTATGATGTAATTTTTATTCCTATTGTATGTAATTTATGTGTTCTGTTTAATAAATATATAGTCTCTTTGTGGTTAAGTTTTAATATTTTATATTATTAGGATTCACTTCGATTATATACCAGCGGATTAGATATATACAGGTTGGGGAAGCAATTTTTACAAAGAAAGTTATTGTAAATTATTGAAATTATTGTAAATTTTGCTTACCTACCCTGTAAGTATATATATATATATATATATATATATATATATATATATATATATATATATATATATATATATATATTATAATTGCTTATATACAGGTTGAGATGGATAAATTGTCGTCTAAATTGCGTAAAAATGAAAATAACACTGTCATCTCATTTTAAAATTACACAAAAAAAAAACCTTAAACTTCTAAAGAATAAATTTATTCAATAAAATCTTCATTTGCTCCAGCCAAAGCCTCATGACGATTTCGAAATCTCCTGCAACTCTTCAAGACTGCCTCCTTGTTTAAGTTGTGGAATACTGCCATAATATTTGCCTTTAGTTCATCTTTGGCGCTAAAAGTGTTTTGGTCCCTCGCTCAAGTGCGCCTCACACATGATGGAGGGGTCACAGTCTGAAGAGTTAGGTGGCCAGATGTAAGTGATAACGTGGTTGCAGTAATTGTCTGGTAGCACGTCTGCTTGTGTGGCATAGTGCAGGATCCTGTTGCTATAAATGGTGTGTTCCAGCAGCCACCCTCTTGACCCAGGCAGCAGTACATCCTCAAGGCACTTGATGTAGGCCTTGCCTGGCCGCGTACACAATTCCGGAAAATCTTTGTTGAAAACACATATATACTTAAAGATGAAAACAATAAACAAAAATTAAAAATTCTTCAAGCTAAGACAAGCTTCTTCTTAATATAAGACAGTTGAAACCTAACCTGAACAAAATAAACTACGAAATCTCCAAAATATTCTATAATTGATATAACAACGGTTTATACCAACGGCTTTCCACACTTAATACTTCTCGTTTTCACTCTCGCGTGGTAATGTGTGACGTCACGAGCTGCCACGCGATTGACGCTTCCGCGTCTTGTATATACGAATTTGTTGCTGCTTTGAAATTTTTCATGCAACGAAAACAGACTACCATTATTGTTTCGTCCCTGTACTGTTTAATATATTGAAATGTAATTATCATCTTTGATAATAGCTTATGTAAGCCGAATGCTTAGATCGGATCTAAACAGTATCAATATAGTGATTTCCTTTCGTCTTTCAATGATAATGTTATTAAGCTTATCAGACAATATGAAAGGAACTGACTTAAAATAAATAGACAAAACTTGTCTATATTATATAATAAAACATGCATCAACGAAAAAATTGCTGCCTAAATATACACAATATATATATATATATATATATATATATATATATATATATATATATATATACCATCTTGTAAAAATTACATCACCTTGTATATAAGACTTTAGAAATATACTTTTCCTATTAATTTTTAACATAGACAAAATTATGAAATTTCGTTAGATTTTGAATCGATTCTATACTTTGGTGTTTCTGCTTTATCGATATTATGTTTGAGCTTTAGCAAAAGAAAAAATCTTCACGCGTTCGTGATTTGAGAAAAATCAATATTTAATTTATTGATTAACTCATTTATCACACTTCGATTATTTTCTTTAAAATAGTGTGGAAATATAACATTAATCAAATAAACCAATTAAGGCTGCAATTTCCAACCAGAAAAGCAAATATGATACATTGGGCAATGCCAAATATTAAAGTAGTTGTAAAGAGAGGCAATTGCCATGCACATTATATATATATATATATATATATATATATATAAAATAAAAATAAAGAACAATAAGATATAAAATATCCCAGTAGATATTTTTTTTTAAAAATAGTGTTCAATGTAGTTTACAGACATTAATAATAAATTTGAAAATGGCCGGAGCGTACAATTCAACCATGTTTCAAAAATAATATAAAACCCTATTTATATATATTAGTTCTATTTCATCTTCAAGCGAATTTAAGCTTCTATTTTTGAAACATGGTTTGAACTATATATAAAAAATTTCTGATAAATAATATATATATATATATATATATATATATATATATATATATATATATATATATATATATAATATCCCAGTGAGCGATATATTCAGTATTTCATTTGATATATGTGAAAACGTTGTATATATATATATATATATATATATATATATAAATATTTCTATATATATATATATATATATATTTCTGATATATATATATATATATATATATAATATATATATATATATGAAAAGTGTATATAAATATAAATAAATATATATATGTATAATTATTTACATATTATATGCGCAGTACTTATTAAGCGCTCAATATCAGAGATAGAGCTAACATATTTGGTTGGATAGATGTGAGTTTGTGACCCTGGGTTTCACAAATCGTCAGATCTATCGCTAAAGCTAAATATATATATATATATATATATATATATAATATCATTTGTAGAAATGCACAACTTAGCTTCAAGGACGGAGCAATGGTGGACACTTACATTGATGCAAAACGATCTAGAAGAGTGACCATTCCAGACAACTTTCGCGATTTGATAAGAATGAATAAGATCAAAAATTCTTCTAAAAATCCCATAACCTTTCAACTTGTGAAGAAGACCAGTATGCCAACCCCTGTCAAATGCGTTCGAGATAGACAAAGCAATAGCTTAAATATCACCATTCTTATCTAACGCTTAACATACTCTTTCACCAATAATCGTTAATAATCAGCAGTTGACATTGAGAAGGGTTTAATTAAAAGGCAACATATGTGGTTTACGACTAAAGAACAACGTCAAACTGCAATAGATTCAGTAACTAAAATCGTTGTTATATGAAACCGCAAGTTTCTACTTTCTCGACAGTTTCAGTCAGGGTGACACCTTTATAATAAATTCAGGCAACTTTGTAAGAAGACCGACAATACGTCAATTGAAAACGTTGATTAAAAACAATAAAATATGAAGAATTAACAAAAACGTGCGCTGATTAAAAATTAGGATAATAGTTCTTCAATAAAAACAACAACCAAACTCAAAAATTGTTACATAAACAAATTAAAAAAAAACACAGCCTTACATATTTGCTTCTCGATGACAATAAAAATTTAATTTACGTGTGAATATATGATTTAAGGAGAAAGGATGAAAACATTATATCTTTATTCATTCATTTTTGCTCGCTACTTAATTCCAGGATTTTTTTTTTCTTGTTACTGTCTTTCGTTAATTAGCATTTTCGATCTTGTCATGCGCAATACGTCAAATCCAATTGTCACTTCGGGACAACTGCGACATTCAGTTTAATTGCATGGCTTTCTTTTGTTACTTAATTTCTCAAAAGTTTGGTGATGAATTAGAACTTTGACATGCTTCAGAGACAAATAATTTTAGCGCTGTCCAGAACAAATCGAATTTTGTACAACAGAAACATAATTATCATATTAAAACATCACTTTCTCTCTCTCTCTCTTTCTCTCTCTCTCTCTCTCTCTCTCTCTATATATATATATATATATATATATATATATATATATATATATATATATATATAAAAAAGAAAGAACAGTAAGATATATAATCCGGTGTTCTTATAGATATTTTTATTTTTACAAAATAGTGCTCAATGTAAATTTACAGAGCATTAATATTATAAATTAATTGATTTAAAATATTGATTTGAAACATGGTTAGAACTGTGTGGCGGAAAACCATATTTTAAATCAACTAATTTATAATATATATATATATATATATATATATATATATATATATATATATATATATATATATGATATAAGAATAAGCAAAATATATATGGAATTTTAAAAAGCTAAAAACAATTAGTTTCGTCCCAGCCTTCTCAAGTTTATTTCTGAGATATAAAAAGCGTGTAAATTTAATTAATATTAATGATAACGAATGGAGAGGAAAAGGAATTTCAATAAAGCTTGAGTCCAATAACATTCAGACCCAGTCAGCATTCCCTCTGTTTACAGAGGGAAGGCCAAGGATCTGATATACAAGGACTCTAGAACCTTGAGGTGATATGAGGAATGGGACCTAGATAAAATCGAAAAAACAGAAAAACAGTCACCACTAAAATCAAAAGCGTATATATATATATATATATATATATATATATATATATATATATATATATATATATATATAGCAAATATATTGATATAGATCCGACAATATGAAGAAATATACAGAAAAAACAAACAAAAATCTTAATATGCAATTATGCTGTATTAATGTTAATATAAAGTCAACGTCGGACGTTTCAGTCTATTTTAGACCATCAGCAGAACATATTCATAAAACATAATTAACATTAGAACATATAAAATTCAACATGAAAAGACGATGGACATAAGAGCACAACTAATCCAAACAGATAACTGAATTTTTTATATAAGATCAGCGTTCCGTTTAAATATGATAACGTCGTCGTCATGTGGGCGATGTTGTGAAAACGTATTCGAAGATGATTTCCAAATATCAAAATATTAAACAAGCACGATTGAACTATTTTCTCATATAAACAGTTCGTCAAGAAATCCCTTCCGTTGATATAGGAATACGCAGCGATCAATAGGTTCTTATATCTTCATACAAACTTGAGATCCTCCACGTTACAATATTAATACAGCATAATTGCATATAAGGATTTTTGTTTGTTTTTTCTGTATATTTTTTTCATATATATATATATATATATATATATAAAGGCAAGAGGAAAATCTTTTTCTTAAAGTGTTTTGTTTGTTGGGAACTTTATGAAGGAACGACATGCGTTGACAGAAAAGGTTTTCTTTTACTTATATTGTCTTTATATATATATGTAGATTGGTAAGTTTGTGGGGTGGGGAGAAAGAGTTGGAAAGAGCGTAAATCCATTTATGAGAGATCACATGTGTTGCATGCCCTAAGTGAATAGATTCCTATTTTAATATTCTCATTTCACTCTCATACATATCGAGATCATTAAGAAGCCGGCTTCCAATCTGGCACAGGAAACGGAAAAAGCACACAGTGCACGGGTCACTAGTTGGTATTCACTGCAACCCCGAGAGAACTAGCTTTTAAAACTGATTGAATCAGGGTTGACTAGCATTCCAGCTGCTTATTGTCAAGCTTGCATTTCGAAAGTAATTCAGATTTACTGTTTTGGGTTAATTCTGAAATGCATAATTTGTATTCGATGCAAAGCCCGCAGGTTTTATTTATCGTCTTTTATATTTCTTTAAAATCCCCCATTTCAAAATCAATATTTCATTCCCTTTTTTCTTTAACTTCCAAAAGCATCGAAACTATAAATATATATGAATATAAAAACAGTAAAATCGATCTTTCTAACTGAAACCCTCCTCTGTGGCTAAATTGGTAAAACACGTTAGGCTATATGACGGTTCCCTGTAGAATACAGGTTCGATTCCTGTTGGAGGACGCATATTTTATGTGAAAATTTCTCGAACATTCAGGCTGGTAACTGTCGTTAATACTGTTTATTATAAACAGAGCATTTACTGAAATATTTGTATCTATAAAAAAATGTATAAACATAAACAATATCTTAAAATAATTGTCGGACTTTGTCCATTTCATAATACACACACACACACACACATATATATATATATATATATATATATATATATATATATATATATTCAATCAATATATATCGTTTCCCACAAATACTCTTGGGAATAGTCATCCAACTGAAGCTGTACAAAGATGACTAGAGATGGTGAAGATTCTGTGTCAGAAAAGCAAAAATACAATACATTTTAACAGTTGGGAATAATCCCTTGATTATTCAGAATGCTGTTTACACCAATGGACATTGAAGCCAAGCAAGGTGGCATATGTTCCATTTCGTGCATATGACAACATTTTCGCTATAAAGTCTGTTCCTCAAAACTACTCTGCCTTCTATAATACCAAAGATGCGGTGTGAGAATAGATATCTTTGAACATAGATAGATATATATATATAGAGAGAGAGAGAGAGATTAACAGACTGAGATAGATAGATAGATAGATAGATAGATAGATAGATAGATAGATAGATAGTGGTTTATGGACAGGTTTGAAGAGACAACGTTAAAAAAAAGAAAGGACAAATGAAAGACTTGAAACACCAAGTAAGGAATAGTAACAAGCCAAGTAAAAAATATGAAAATCGAATACGGCAGACTGAAAATCTCGATTGATCAATCGATGGAAAAACTGTCAGCCAAATCCACAGATAAAAGATGGGAGAAGAAAATACTGACATTGCAAATTAGGCACAGGGAATAAACGTGGCGTTTTTAAATGAAAGTAGGAAGTTAGTTTCTTTCGGATGCCATTATAATGTGTTGCCAGTCACTCGACATTGATTACTACCGAGTCGTCAACTCGTCAGCATTTGTTAGCGGCCAACAATTACCGTGTTTGATTGGTTTGTCTTTGCACTAAAGAAAGCATCAACTTGATTAAATATGACAACAACCTCAGTATCTGTGATGAAAGGATTTTCTTTCTATTTTCGATTATTTTTCTTGTTCAGTACTCATCATTGTTATCTTAATAAATCATTATGTCTGTCACTAATAATGTGGCCAGTGGCTGTGGGATTATGTGTAGAAAGCTTGTCTAACAGTTCAATACTCTCTGAATTCTCAACAGTTAGTGCCTTGAACCACATTAGCTTAGTAAATACCTGTTGTTATATAAAACCTTTTGTTTATCTTAGTATTACTTTTAATTTTTCTTGTCTGTTTTTCTATCGTTTGCTTTTATATTTGTTTTGTCTTTTCTTTTTCTCATCTTCGTTTTTTATCTTCTTTTTTAGCCTTTTTAGTAATCATAATGCCTCATCTCAGGGATATAGAGACCGAAACGTTGTGAATATGGCAATGAAGATGAAGATAACAGACCGAATAATATAAATAATGCAAGTAATCGTAATACCTCATCTCAGAGATATAGAGACGTTGTGAATATGGCAATGAAGATGAGGATAACAGTCCGAATAAGGTAAATAATGCAAGTAATCATAATACCTCATCTCAGATATATAGAGGCCGAAACGTTGTCAATATGGCAATGAAGATGAGAATAACAGTCCGAATAATGTAAATAATGCAAGTAATCATAATACCTCATATCAGAGATATAGAGGCCGAAATGTTGTGAATATGTCAATGAAGATGAGGATAACAGTCCGAATAATGTAAATAATGCATGTAATCATAATACCTCATCTCAGAGATAGAGACAGATATGGAACTTTAAGCGAATACTGTTTGTTTGCATCGTTTAAGTTAAGTCACCTAATTATTAATATACCGACGTTCCTACCCTGTCAATGTCCAATGTTGTATTTCTTCTTCTCTAATTTACTCCATTTAATTACATAAATTGCAGGCCATTGCAATTTATGTAATTGAATGGTCTTTACTTCCAGGTGACACTAGTTATTATTATTATTATTGAGAGAAAGAGAGAGAACGAGCAACAAAACAAAAAATTAACGCTTGGGTTCAAATATACGAATCCCAATATATCCATCATTGCGACCGGGTCTGCTAAAGATACACCAGGCACATACGTTTCGATTCTATGACGGTGGGTGCACTTAGAAATATTTTCAGGTCGAGTAACCCAGTCCGCTCAGACGGCCGCTGTTTGAGGGTGTTCCCACGCATCTAAATGTGACTCCAAGTGACTTTAAAAAATGACTCGCTCGACACCCGGACGTGATGTTCACCCTACTCTAGCTCATGAATATAGATGCACATTGTGTTAGACATTAAGGGATATGCCCCATTGCTTATACTCAAGCAACAGATGAAAAGCTGTACTAGCGATCAGGATATTTGGCTTGGTCCTCCTCAATTCACTAAAAAAAATAGATAGCTTTTATCACTACCAATCAGTTAAGCTCAGAAGCTGTGTTATTAGAATTATTATTATTATTGTTATTTCCTTTTATTTCTGTTGTATTCTAATTTCCTTCCGGGTTTCAACCAGAGACCGAAGGTCAGAAATGGCTTCATGATATTTTCTACTGAAGATTTTTCATTAAAAAAAAAAAAATAAAAATAAAACAAAGAGCTCACATATTGATAAAGCCCTTCGTAAAGTTATCAGCTGTACGTGTGAGAGCAATTTGTATTTCTTTAAGGCATGGGCTACCAAGGATACCTTTCAATGAGTCTATCAGAACCTTTTCCAATCAAACGGAGGGGTGCAACCACAACTGCCATTTTTCATGTCATCATGTGCCACATTATTTTATCTTCTTCTTCTTCTTCTTCTTCTTCTTATTATTATTATTATTATTATTATTATTATTATTTCTTCTTGTTTTTTCTGTTATATCCACATTTCTTTCGGGGTCAGAAATGACTTCATGATATTTTCCCCTGATCTTCTTCGTAATAAAAAAAATAAAGAAAACTAAGGTGGCCCACATTTTACATAGATAAAGCTCTTCGTAATGTGTTAGCTGTATTCGTGAGTCCAATTCTTTCTATTTCTTTAAGCTACGAGATACCAAGAGTTCTTTCAATTAGTCTATTGGAAACATTGCCAATCAATCCGAGGAGTTCAAATCCAACTTGAATTCTCGGTGTCCTCATACGCCACATTTCTTAGATTTCTACTTCAATATCCTTTGATTTTGATTGTTTTTTAAGATCTTTAAAGGTACATTAAAATCTGCATAAACTGCCATGTCAATAAGAAAACAAATTCTGTTCTTGTGGTCTTTGATCACGATGTCTGGGCGATTGGATTTGGTTGTTTTGTCTGTGTGTAAAGTCCCATAAGATTTTTACAGATTGT